>JABWIB010000861.1:3306-20071 GCA_016617825.1 Platyplectrum ornatum | reverse complement strand
CACAAGTGTAATAACAGTGTAACAGTAACGCTGGTCAGTATCTGTGTGCAACATGCAACAATAAAGTATTCTCCCTGCATGCACACACTGACATTCATATTACCCCCCCCCCTGCAATTCAACATGGTTTTACCCACTCTTTAAAAAAACTTTAAAAAGTCCTTTTCCCTCAATGTCGGAGTGCTTAAAAACGTGACATAAGTTTTTAGGCCTTTCTTACTTTTTATATTATATCATTGGATTGTGAAACGAATCAAAGCAGCGATTCACCCTCCATTTCTTTGCCAGTAAAGACTTCAATGAATAAGTTCAGTGTAACTTCTTTTGAAGTACTATGTCATGTTAGCGTTTGTGTAATTGTGATATTCAGATTGATGGTAATACTATGGAGTGCATCATTTACTATGTACTAGGTGAGGTTATGGCTTTTTGTTCTAGAATGCGCATGAACATGTATACTGCCTAAAATATAAATCATAGCTTTGTTAGTGTATGGTACACTTTAAGACATATGTTCATGACGAATAGACGTTTAACTTGTACAATGTCTTTATTCTCAGATATGGTGGCTGGATCCTGAACTATCCTATGGAAGCTCGGAGTTGTTTGTGTTTACACAAGGGCACTCTGTTTGCAACCGCTCTTTCTTCCCCTGCTTTGATACACCAGCTGTAAAGTGTACTTACTCGGCCTCTGTTAAGGTAATTGAAGTCCTGTTTGTTAATCCATTGGAATTTACTTAGGTTGTGTCCAGTAGGTAAAAGTGCTTGGCTTTGCAGACTGCCCTAGTAAACAGGTAAACACAGTTACCACTTTGATGTCACACTCCTATGTGATAGAATGTGTGTGCAGTTAGGCACTATGGCTTATATTTACTAAGCTGGGAGATTGAATAGTGGGATGTTGCCCATAGCAACCAGTCAGATTCATTATCTCAGTATCATTTTACATACTGGAGAATGTGATCTTCAATCTGATTGGTTGCTATGGGCAACATCCCCACTTTTTAATCTCCCTGCTTAGTAAATTTAGTCCCAGGAGTCTAGTAATTTCTTTAGGGCATGTAGAGGTTTTTATGTGGATTTTAAAAGAAACAAACTCTCCCGGAAGACAAATGGTAAGTGCACCTTTATAGCTCTATAGAACTTAGTTTTCCTTCACCTTAATACTAAGTCTATTAGTGGCAATGATTGGAGATTTATAGTCTTTCTCTTATGGCAGGCAATGAGCCTTATGTTATTAGTATAGACATGACATAACTAGGGAAAACCCTAGTACTATATTTACTAAACTGCAGTAATAGACAAGTGGAAATGTTACCATAGCAAACGATCAGATTCTAGCTCTCTCCTTCCTAGGACATACAAGAATATGTTGGGTAGAATCTGATTGGTTGCTATGGGCAACAGCTCCTCTTTTCCTTCTCTGCAGTTTAGCCCTGATGTGCGTAGTCAGAAGGCACAACGTTACAGTGTGTAAGGTTCCTGTCGGACAAAACCTAGTTGGGTGAATATATCTCTATGTAAAAGTTGCATTTTAAGCAGAATATTGTATAGCGATGTATTGACAACTGGCAAGTAGCTGCTTATTCACAGGGTAGCTCTAGTTCATTTATTTATGTGTATATATATATATATATATATATATATATATATATATATATATATATAATTTCTAATTGATATCAGAACGTTCTTATAGCGGGAGGACCTGGGAAGTACGTAACACTGTTCCCTTGTTTCTATATTGGTTACTTCTTGTTAAAGCCAGTAATTTCCGCTTCTTAAGTTGCTTTTAGGTCACTATCCCTCTTTTATAGTTCTGCATGGTTACTCCCAGGTGTTTTTACTTCTGCTAGCTATTGCTAGTCCTTAATGTGTGGTAACTTTGGCCTGGTTACACAATAGTGCAAATTCATGACAGCTATGGAAATAGGGTTAAGTACCTCTTTGCATATCAAGCAGATGGATACCCACTATACTTATGGCTAAAATATGCATAGAGCCTACTTACACACTTGCCCTGTCACCTCATGTGCCACATAGAGCCTACTTACACACTTGCCTTGTCACCTCATGTGCCACAAGACAGAGTCCTCTGCATACCAGCAGTGTTTGGGATGTGCTTATGTAAATTGTATGCTTTCCAGTCATAGGATGGATCCCTAGACTCCCCTAGAAGATCAATGCACTGCCCAGTACCTGGTTTCCATATGATCAGCTTTCTGTTCATGGTGTGTGTGTTGGTGCTATGCCCAGTTTCAAAATGTGAGCAATCATTTTAAATTGTGTGGTAAACACCAGTCAGCATAGTGTTTCTTAGGGCTTAAGCTAGGGTTCACAACACGTTGGTGGTCTAGATTTCACTGCACATTGGTGGCAGAACACGTACGTGCCAGATTTTGACGTACGGGACTCGGGTCCATCATCATATTATTGCCCAGCAACCATTCTAATTGTTTTGTCTGCACCCACACTATACAATTTTAGGGTGTAATTACATTAATTATTGTGTAGTGTTGACCATATTTAACTATATACAAATTCTTTATAGTATGCTGTAAGTAACATTTTACAACTGAAATGTTCTCACTTGAGTGACAGAAATAGAAATATACAGGGTTTGTCATATTACTTATGCCACAACATATTGTAAATCACTGGAGAGGATAGGCACCACCAGGAAAGCAGTGTACTTTATCAGGAAAGACTATCCTATGCTCCTCTTTCTGATTTGTTAGGCTCCTGTTGGAATCCGGGTCCTCATGAGCTGCACTCACAGTTACTACGTAGAAGAAATGGGGACCTTTCACTTCTATATGGAGCATCCTGTTCCGGCCTATTTAGTGGCCCTGGCTGCCGGCCATCTAGTTCCAGCAGATATTGGTCCCAGGTAAGTGCAGAGAGACTTTCTAATTGGTTTGTGAACTATTCATCCACCCCAGATTCTTCATTTTCTATCTAGAGTAGGAATTACAGTATACACGGTATATGCGTGTATCTGGTTGTTTACAGGACATTCTTTGTGGGACATTTGTAATGATTGCACTGATGAGCAAATAAAAAGGGGGTGTCCATCCCAATCAATGTAAAGTTGAAAATGTAAATTAGTAGTGTACAGCACCATGGGGGTTGGGCAGAGGGTATGATTTATGTGAATCACACCTGAAGCCCCGCCCCCTGGATGGCAAATGCATAGTGTTTGCTATGGTGCGTGGGGCTTGAAGTCATTAAGTCCTGCACACTTATGCACCACTCAGAGCTGAGGCAGTGATTTATATGAAATCACTGCTTTAGTTCAAGGCCTGGGAGATTTGCAGACTCTATTGGGATACTGGGAGAACTGGCCAAAACTTGTGAGTCTCCCGCTCATTCTGGTAGAGACTGCAACCCTGTGTTATTCCCCACTCCAAGCAGCCATCTTTTTGTTTTTCCTGAGGTGGAAGGAACAAAAAGTTGACAACCCCTAGTAAGTGAAATTTAGATTTGTGGGTATGCAGGAGGAAGGTGCATAACAAGCCCCTTCCAGGAGGGGAAGGGTTTATAGAATGAGGGAGCTCTGCTGCAAAAAAGGGAAATACCAGAACAATCCCATTAAAAACACCGGGAGAACATAGATACGCTGTACCTGTATAACACAATAAACACAAATCCTAGCAACCTTTTTGTCATAGATAAAAAGCAAAATGATCTAGAATACTTGTGTTGAGTAATGTTTCCCTCAACTTATTTGGCTTTACAAATACACAGTGTTATTTTATCGTTGTACTAATAATTCTGCCTTCTTGTTATAGAAGTCGGGTTTGGGCTGAGCCCTGTGTGCTGCCTTTGGCTGTTGGTAAACTTGCTGGCCAGGTGGAACAGTGGCTTCAGGCTGCAGAGAGTTTGTACGGCCCCTACATCTGGGGAAGGTAAGACCAGATACTAACTAATTTTTAAATCCTAGAGACACCTATGTACTTTGCTGTTTATATTCTCCATATATATGTGTGTAGCTCTTTATATTCTCCATATATTTGTACTACATAAAATGGTATGTGTCTGTTTGCACTGGTTTAGTGGTGTAGGTTAAGCAGAAGGTATGTGTCCTAGTGGAGACCATAATCTGCAAGTAAATGGATTGGGTGAGTAGGATGATATGGANAGTGATGAGCTAAAACAGGTTACTGTAGTGACTAGGTATCTACCTGATAAAATGTTTGTAATAAGTTCCATCTCACAAAGTCTTTGGTGATGGTTGAAATCATAAGCTATTACATTGAAAAGATTGTGATTATCTTGGGTACTATTGCTCTATATATGATTAAGATATATATATATATACACACACACACACACACACACTACAAACAAATATCTATTTCCCTATATTGCTATTTATTTCTCTGCCTCTTTATGTCTCCATTCCAGGTATGATATTGTCTTCCTGCCACCATCCTTTCCAATCGTTGCCATGGAAAACCCATGCCTTACATTCGTTATCTGCTCCATTCTGGACAGTGAGGATTTCTTGCTTATTGATGTCATCCATGAAATAGCACATGGCTGGTTTGGGAATGCAGTGACAAATGCCAGCTGGGAAGAAATGTGGCTGAGTGAAGGCTTGGCAACCTATGCTCAGCGCCGCATAACCACTCTTGTATATGGTGAGCAAATTGTATATTACCATTATAGTATGTTTTCTGCTAGCGTTACTCACTTTATAGTGACAACTGACAGGTTTATTCCAACGTGAGTATATATTATAGCTGAGAATCCAGTACCTGATTTTAATAGGAAAAATGTTTAATGTTTTATGTCTTGTTGACAGGTGCTGCTTTCACATGTCTAGAGACCACCTTCCGCCTTGAAGCTTTGCACAGACAGATCCGAATCCTCGGCCAGGATACCCCATTCAGTCGACTACAAGCCAAACTGGATCCAGGTAAAAAAATGTCTCTTATAACTAGTTGTCTTGCCTGTAGAAAGAACCACTTTGTATGGATTTGAAGATAGGATGTTACAAGACTGTTACCAAGTGATATTATTTTGATATTATATATAATTTTGATAAATTTATGGGTTATTCTTAGGACATGTTTTAATCAGATCAAAATAAAAAATGTTCTGGTGGGAAAAAAATGACTGACTTACCTCTTGAGCTGTCATCGAGTCCAGTAGATACAGCGATAGTCAGTTATACTCAACACTGAATTACCAGGGTAGTCAGTGTGAACAACCAGGGTCGTTTGCTGGGGTCTGAATTACCCTGGTCACTAACATCGTTCACACAGCTGAATTACCCTGGTCAACACTGTTCACACTGAACCAAGGTAGTTATGTGAAACATGTGTTTCCCCCCTCATCATACAGCTGTGATTGGCTGTAAAAATAAATAGGAAATACTTGAAATGAATAAAAAAATAAATGTGTTAAGGAAATGAAAAGAAAACAAAAAGGAAAGTAAAAATTGATTAAAGAAAACCTATTACGAAACGTAAAAAAATATATTAAGTATTAAAAACATTCAATAATATAAAAATCATTAAACAATTCATATAATAGGAATACAAAATATATTTAAAACAATTAATAAAAATAATAATTAAAAAAAATTAATTATTTCAATAATTTAAAAATAACAGATGTAATTTTTTTTTTCTCTTTTCATATAAGGTACCTAGGGGACACACATTTTACTATAGGGTATTAGTGAGTACTACCGGTAGCTGTATATCCAGAAGCACAACACTGATCAAGTTCAGTGTTGTGCTTCGGGAGACACAGCTCCCATTAGTACAGCGATCAGTGCAGGGAGAACAGTACAAGCATCGTCCAAGTGACAATGTCTGCAGGATTTGAACTTCTCGTGACCCAGCCTGGGTAACATTTCCTGGGCAGGGTCCGTTCACGCAGGAGACTACCTGGAACCAAGCAGGGTAAAACCCTGCTTTTGGCCCGGTTAGTGCAGCCGGCCAAACCTGCCCAGGTGGTTAGGAAGCGCCCGTTTATGCAGATCGCGCTACCCAGGCAGTTCAGTCAACCTAGGCAATAGACGGGTATGTGAACGGGGTATTAAGTATAGGAGCATGGCAAGCTTATCCACCTAGTTAGATCGATAAACAGTGTTGAGGAATAAGGGCTTTATATCCTACTTTAGGACCATTATTAATCCAGTGTCTGCCCTCTTATTATTTATAAAGTAAGCTATTTCCCAGAGACCACTTTGTAGACTGAATCAATAATTNTCTTTCCATCCCAGGTGTGAACCCAAGTAACCTCATGAATCTGTTCACATATGAGAAGGGCTTCTGCTTTGTGCACTATCTGTCCCAGTTATGTGGGGACCTGGACAACTTTGATGCCTTCCTCAGGGTATACATTTATTTTTAATGCCAAATATCTATTTCTTACATTTTTGTTGTTCTTCATTTTTTTTTCCCTTTTATTTCTCATGTTTTTCTTTAGTATCACTGTATCGTCTCTGTTTTCTGTAGGAGTACATTGAGAAGTTCAAGTTCCGGAGTGTTGTAGCTCATGATCTGCTTGAATCTTATCTTAGCTTCTTTCCTCATCTGAAAGGGGAAAGTAATGCATACAGTGGAGGTGAGTCAAGTTTTTTTTATTCTATCTATCTATCTATCTATCTATCTATCTATATATATATATATATATATATATATATATAAATAAGAATAATAAATATATATAATAAGAATAGTAAATATATATATATTTTTTTTTTTTTTACTCATTCTATATCCCTCTCTACTCCAGGTTTGGAATTTGAGCGTTGGCTAAATGCCCCAGGGCCACCGTTGTCCCAGCCAGATCTGTCTCAGGGGTCTGTGTTCACTTCACCAGTGGAAGCTTTGAGTGAATTATGGATGACTGAACCGTTGGATATTGAAGCCGCTACCAACTTTGCCAATATTGCAGACTGGCAAACTTTCCAGACCGTGCTCTTTCTGGACAAGCTTTTAGATCAGTCTCCACTGCGACCAGGTGACTGCACATGTTTTGCTGCTTTAGGGATATAATTTTGAAATGGAATCTAAATATAATAAATATTCTAAAGTACCTGGATGTTGTACTTTGTATGATTTCTGTGGTTTTTTTTTTATTTGTAACATTTTTATTTATCCAGAACAGATTCGTGAAACCAGAAATTTAGTTTGGAGAAACTGCTTCGTGTTTCTTCTTTACTAACACTTTTTTTCCTTTTACAGAAGTTATGCTCCAACTATCCCTGTGTTATTCTGCTCATCTGGCTACTATGAATACAGAAATCAGAATTCGTTGGTTACAAATTGTGGTGCGAAACAATTTCCAGACAGACTTGCCCCGGGTGCGCCACTTCCTGCTATGCCAAGTTAGTGTTTTTCTAATTTTTTCCCTTGTAAACTTTTTGCTTTATTTTCTTTAAAAAAAAAAAAAAAATACTATTTATGTATGGACAAAATCTGTATTTGGGGCTAAAACTGTCTCCGGTATATTACGGTAAAATACAAAACAATTTACAGCAGTAAAATACACTCGGCTGAAGTGGAACAGGGTCAGGAGTCGCTATTTCAGGAGACTTCAGTTTCTATGAAGAGGACTTGGTAGAGATTAGAGACACTATAAGACATTGGTACAAATTCGCTACAATACAGTTTCAGCTTTGGAGACATAGTATAGAGCAGTGATTCTAAACCTTTTCGTGTACCAGTTACCCACTATAGAATCTGTTCAACTACCACTGATCAATGCCATTGCATCCCTTCCTCCTTCATTGCTATAATCCTGCTATTAGCACGTTAATTCCTTAGCTACCTTTATTCCTTTACATATATTGTAGACCCATGTTCTCTCTGCCATCTACTGTTAGTTATGTTTAAACATAAATATTTCTGGATTCTGCAACTCCAATGACATGTGACAAAGCATACCCAAAAGAAGCATCTACAATTAAAGCTTGGAGCAGAGAAGGCATGAGATAGCATTATTGAAAGAAATATTTAAAGCACTTGCTGAAACTGGTGGTTGTATGTTTGTTTAAAATGAGGCAACCTCCAATTAATGAATCTGTAGTTGAGAGTATACTGTCATCAGAGGATACATAACATCCTAAAAAAAGGGTGAGTTTAACATTGATTTAAATAAATAAAAACAGGCAGACTTCATTGGCCAATTGGTTCTTAACTATTGTAAAATGTACATTTCTAGGATTCATAGACACATTTTGATGTATTTATATTCTCAGAAGTGCATGTATTTGGTGATGCTAATAGTTTGTTATTTTCTCCTAGACCTCTAGAATGTACACCATCCCGCTTTATGAAGACCTCAGTGCAGGACCCCTTAAATCTTGTGCTCTGGAAATCTTTTATCAGACACATGGACGTTTACATCCAAACCTTCGGAAAACTATCCAGCAGATCTTGGCCCAGGGAGGTTCTGTTCTGCATTCAGACTCTGCATTACCTATCCTTCCTGCTGACCTTGGTGCACAAGGCTCGTCCTCTCTCAGGGATGTGAATGTGACAGCCTGATAGGACTTAATAATGCATCAAATAAGTGGCTAAACTAACCAGGCTGTGCCTTGCTCAGACACATCTGGTGCGTGTGCCGAGAATCTTTGCACTGGGGTGAAGTTGGCAAAGTCCCACCCAGGAATGCTCAGGTGGGGAATAGAGCCACAGAGCCCCAATATCTAGCTTTCAGAGGCAGAGAGGTGCCAAGCTTATACTGTTTTCTTGGGAACTACTTTGGCTTGAATGGAATTTTTTCCAGAACATCTATGCATATTCACCTTATTTAGAGTTCATTGTCGTCTAAAATATGTTTCTCTTATAAAAAATAATGTTATTTAACATTTCCCTTCTTGGCATATCCTATTATCCTATTTTACTTTGCTTGTTTTTACAGTCAGATTGTCCAAAAAACATTATTTTTTTTTTTTTTACAAATATTGGTATGTTTTAATCTGAATACTGAATGCTCATTTTAAATTTATTTTAGTGTGACATCAAGCTATGAATAATCTACAGTCTGTTTACTTGATCGTCCCATCTGCCTCTCCTTTCAGTAGGGTTGTTTATGCATGCGTTTTTTCCAGGAGATACCAGTTGCAAGTGCCGGAGTTTGATAAACTTTTGTATGATATTTAGCCATCCAAAAAGAAGCAATTTTATAGACAAAATGGTCTTCTTTCATACATTGTCTACCAGCAAGACATTGCCACTTCCTGTGCAGTTTTACACTCTTACTGCCTTTTTGTATTGATGTAAACAAATTTTCTGAAGGCGAAACACAGAATAAAAGTTGTTCTGTAATGTTTTTATTGTTATGTTTTAATGTAATGTACACATCTGATGATTAAACAGAGTTCTTACACATTCTTCAGCTCCATTTTCTACAGGTCTTCTATAGGAAAATGCAGTAATCGTGCATAGATTGTTTCCTACATGTTGTGTATATGTACATCTGTAGAGACTTCAATATATTGGATATACTAGAAACTGGATATGCAAAAAAAAATCTTAATTCTAGTTAAGGAAAGTATTTGAATTGTGTATAATCTTGTTCTCCAACACATAGCTTGGATTTTAATATTTGATTGTAATACAGTTTAATATTTACATAGCTGCTGGCCACTGGTCCAGTACTTTCATTACAGTTTTATGTGTGATTGTGAAGCATAATATTACTTCCATACTATAATAAGCTGCAGGCTTCGAGAGCACAATTAACACAATATGTGCATACTTTTGAGTTAAAAGGGTCACCATACTGATGTCAGTAGTCCAGTATATAGTAGTTAGTGTGTGTAGTTATAGAACTATTGTTCTATCCAAACCAATAGCACATGGTTAAAGGAAAATAGATGGTCTGGGTGTAACTGGTGGGTCCAGGTCCTTTATAACAGTTTTTACAAATATATGCAAAATCCATAATTGATACTTGCCTTTCCCTGTCCTCCCATGGCAGCACAACCATTGGGACGACATCCCCTAGTTCCTCTTATACAGAAGAGAGAGACACGATGGTATAAAGCTTGCCCACCTTCCGTCTCCTGTGTCTTTCTCTTTCCTGTTACCTCTCTTGCACAACGTTGCAGCAGCTCCAGCGTGATCAGCGTGCTCTCCTGTACGCAAGCCGAGCCGATCGTTTGCCAGCTCTTTAAACCCTGTATGCCCGTCTCTACTAGCGAGTGCAGCTCATGGTGACATCTGATGTCACCTGCGCCGGCTCCAGGTTCATCTGTGGGTAAGGCAGACACTGGCACAGGACACAGCAGTGTTTGGGTGCAATATTTAAACGTCCCTTTGCAATGTCTGCTAGTTTGGCCATGGAAGACAAACGCTCCAGGACCAAGTCTGGTTGAGAGCTCTTGGTCCCTCTGCTGTTCCCTTGCGCAGTCTCTGGATGCAAGGGTCATTATGTCAGACTCTCCTACTGCTGTGCTTGCTAGAGCTGCCTACTACAGTGTGCTATGTGGTGCTTAAGCCGAGGGGACAAATACTGTGTTGATGCACATGCCTTATGGTGTATTTATTAGGTCAGGGCCCGCATATTTCTTTTGGGTTCTTCATGTTAACTGTATTTTTTGCTGACTCTTAGATCGGATTCCAGCAAGATTAAAGCGGACCGCAGGGCCCAGCATAAGAAGCAGCACATTGCTTCATGCTCAATCTGCAATACAGCACTGCCAGAGAATTTCTCTGGCACAATATGCGAACCATGTAAGGCGATGCAATAACCTATATTGCCTTTCAAGTCTGACTTTGTTGCTATGTTAGACTACACTTGTGCAGGTAAAAGAACAAGGTCCGATGGCAGCGATAATTCTAAACCTACCGTTGTTGCTCCAGTTTCTGTTTCGTACAAATCTGATATCTTGGAAGAAGGAGAGATCCTTCAGGTTGAGGAAATTAATCCTGACCTTATTAATAGTGTGCTCAAGCTCAAGTGTACAAAGCTCTGAGCATTGAAGAATCTCAGGAAAGTGTGCTGGTCCAATATCTACTCTTTCAAGAACATAAAAAGAAGACTAGAATCTTCCTCTTGTCAGATGTTCTTAAGGATCTGGTAATTTCAGAAAACATCCAGATAAGAGGGTAACTTCTCCCTCCAGGCTCAATAAGATGTATTCCTACTTGCAGGATGATGCTTAGAATTGGGACGATTATCTTGGGGTCAATTCAGCTATTGCCAGAATCTCCCATAAAACAACTTTGCCGCTAGAAGAACCTGTTCTGTGGTGGATCTCCTATGCATCCAGCCACATCTATCACTACTACGTTAAGTCGTGTGGTAGGTGTCATACTCTGGAAACGGATATTGTGGATGGTGTTAACTGTGACAATCTAATCAAGACGGTCCAGAATATGTAACTTATCATGGAATTTATTTGTAATGCATTTCTGGAGGTTATAAAATTTGCTACCAGAGCCACAGCTGCAGCAGCGTTACACGTCATGCGTTATGGCTGAAGCCTTGCGTGGCAGACGCTTAGTCTAAGGCTAGACATCTCACCATCCCATTTCAAAGTGACTACCTATTTGGTATAAGACTGGATGAGATCATTGAGAAGACTCAACCAGGAAGATCATACCATCCACTGAGGTCTGTCTTTCGTGAGGCGAGAACCTACCGTCCTGGAAAGAACTGCAGGAGGGGCCAATGGGTTCCCCCAAGACAGAATTTTTGTGCCAAAGGGGCAAGGAAGCCAGACCTTGGTTTTGTCCCTTTAAACCAATGACTTCAGTCGAACTCCGGAGAGGGAGCCGGTCGGTGGAAGACTTTCTCTCTTCAGCACAATATACAATCTTTCAACCATGGACAGTTTTAACACAGTGCCCTGGGCATGCAGGAATTCCAGATTCCAGATGTTTCTTGAGCCAGTGGGACAGTAACCCCTCTTATTTGATGCAAAGATTTCCTCTGTCACCAGGTGCTCGACAAGACCTTTGTTGGTGGCTGCAAGAAGGCAGGCTCACGAGAGGCAAGAGCTTTCGGTCCCACGCTCCTATTATAGTAACAGACTCAAGTACCTCAGGCTGGGGGACTACGTGCGGCACCTGCTGGACTCAAGGTCTCTGAAAACCCCACTAAATCCGATATCACTCTAATGTAAGAGAAATGTTAGCAGTCTATAATGCCTATTGTTCTTTTTCAGAGCCTCTCAAGGGACAAACTGTGGCAATATAATCCGACAACAAATCAGTTGTCAGCCATAAATAAACAAGGCACCACAAGAAGTCGCAGCATGCTGAGGGAAGCCAGACGTCTCCTCTGCTGGGCAGAGAACGAAGGCATCACCTTGTCAGCCACTTACCTAGCAGGAGTTCAGAACAAGGAGGCGGATGTACTCAGCAGGTACCATATTGACCCACATGAATGAGAGTGATGACATGTTTCTTTTGATTGCCAGGAAATGCGGCTTTTCCCAAACAGATCTGATGGCAACCACTCATATTCGTAAAATTTTTGTGTCTATTTCCAGAAATTACGACCCCAAAACAGTGGCTGTGGACACCCTCACAACTCCATGGAACTTCGGACTGGGGTGTATGTCTTTCCTCCAACCCCTCTAATCTCAAGGTTGTTGAGGAAGATTCAGTCGGAAAGAGCCACAATTATTGCCATTTTACCTTTCTGGCCTCGCAACTCGTGGTTCACCAAAGCTTGGCACCTCTCAGTGACCAAGCCGTGGAAGCTACCGGAGATACCAGACCTTTTACAACAAAGAGGGATCGTTCATCCGAATCCACAAATGTTTAAACTGATGGTATGGCTACTGAGGTCGAAGGACTAAGGAAGAGAGGTTTCTCCTCGAAGGTCATTCATACCCTGTTAAGATCTAGGAAGAAATCTTCCTAGATATGATTTCCCTGTTATCTCCCTGGAAGCACATGCTTTCCCTTCCATATATATGTTGTTTGTCATTCTAATCATTCTACCGGTTTCATTTTTGAGCTTTATGAGATTTAAAGACACAGGAGACGGAAGGTGGGGAGGCTTTCTACCGTTGTTTAAAGACCAAGGCCTAAATACACTAAGCGGGGAGTTTGCAGGGGAATTTGCAAGTGTGAATGTTGTCCATAGCAACCAATCAGACTCACATTCTCCAGTATGTAAAATGAAACTGAAAGCTTGAATCTGATTGGTTGCTATGGGCAAACTCCCCGCTTAGTGAATTTAGGCACAAGTCCTTTAAGACACTTGGATCTAGCCTAACTAGATAGAAAATGCTAAATTCAAGTGGCTTTTAGTACATTTTTTGAAGTTAATAATTATAAACTACAATTGGAGCAGACTTTGGTGTCTGATTATACTTCAGGAGGAGCACACTGGTTGTTTCATTAATATAATACAGGGGGTGCAGACTAAGGTGTCTCATTATGCAGTAGAGGGAGCAGACTGATATCTTATTATTATACTACAGGGGAGCAGACTGTGGTATCTCCTTATTAAAGTACAGGGGGGTGCATGATGTTGTTACATTATTATACTAAAGCGGAAGCAGACTGGTGTCATATTATTATACTACAGGGAGATCAGACTGTGGTAATTATTATTTATGTTCAAATATTATTTATTTTCAACCAGGCATGCAAGTCTGTATTAGACATTGCATATAAAACTCTAACAAATTTTACGGTATACATGCAAATGATTTAAAGGTGTTTAGGGTGTTCTTTTTTTCCAATAAGGATTGCCTGCAGGTGAGTACTGTAACAAAGAGTATCTGGTGTAGGAGAGGCATTGCTTTGTGAACAAAAAACAAAACCCAGCGGAAAAGGGGTATCAGACTTCTGATGGAGAGACTGTTTGGTACAAAATTTTCAAATGGGTCTCAAATTAAAATCCTTTCCAGGTGGTACAGGGATCCCACCTCCATACACCACCTCCTCCCTTTCTATGCAGAAGTCAGCTGAAGATGCCAAAAGGAGCTGGGTTCATTCTTTCCCATTTGGCAGGATTGCCCGGATATCCAGCAGTGGATACTTGCCCTCTCAGATATCCTTGTTATACGCTATGGGGCTGATTCTGATATGCGCATGAATTAGCAGTTCTTTTTGCACTGTGCATGCGTATGCATAGAAAAGTCGTCCGCTACTGTATATCCACCCATTTATTCCAAAATGTACTTGGACCTTTTTGTTTCCTACTTTGTTAGGTCTGTAATTGTTCAGCCAGTACTTATGGACATGCTAATATTCTTACTTTGTCTAATGTTTTATTGTGTGCTACAAAACAAAGAATTTAAAACAATATGCAATGGTGTAGATCCATATTATTTCCATGACTCTAAATCCCTATTTTAATATAGTCTAATTTTAGAACACTTTTTAAAAAAAAATTATACTTCAGCTTTGTATTTATAATAAGCAAAAAAGGTAGTCTTTTAGAAAGACAGATTTCACAGTTCTATATTCATACTCCATGTTGTGTTTCCTAAAGCTGCCATCGTCCAGAATGATTATTGTGCCAATTAACGTGAACTGGCACAATAATCGTTCTGGTGGATGGCTCAGATAAAATTCCAAAAGATCAGATTGTTGTCCTGGAAATGCTCTGGGATGATAATCTGATCTTTCTGAATCCCGGATTGATATCATCCCAGAGGGGACAATACTGTGCAGTGTGTGGGCAGGGTCCGATTATTGGACCATTTAACCTATTTAAACTACCCACCGACCCTCAGGTGGTACTAATCCAGCCAACCTATCCAACCGTACAGCAGCCGGAATCCTCTGGAGTTCTTTCTCCATGTTCTCCCGGTAAGCAGCTAATCGCTGTTGATATATACAGGAGCCTCCTGTCAATCTCTGCATGCCCTCCCTCCCTCCTCAGTATTAATCATGGCTCCAGTGACTGGAGACAATATATCAGGACATTTTCCCAGATTATCGGCCACCATCTGGTGGTAGCGATGATCACTACAGTGGATGGCCATCCTCAGTACAATTCAGCAGAGAGGTTATATGGGTAAAGAAATGTACTGTACTGTACAAAAGTAATTTTCTTTTTATTAAATATTCATAAAAAATATTACACACATGAAAATAAATAGAGAGCGAGCAACACAAAGAGAGAGTGTGAGAGAGAGAGACATTCAGAACCAGAGACACAGTCTGCCACACACAAGACCGAGCAATAGTAAACCGTGTACATGTAATGTAAGCACAGCTGTAGTCACAGAATGTAGTGTATCACACTGGACATTGTGCTGTTAGCAGTGACAGCAGCCAGTGTTTTACAGGTGCTGCTGCCATAAAAACCCCTGACTCCTCCCCTGGACAGGACTCCTCCCCCGAACGGGTCACATGGGCCTGACATCACGGGAGGTCCTTTAGCCAATGGATCTAGCATCTACCCTAGACATGTAGCACACCAGTACAAGAGTGACCCATGACACAGGTCCCAGAGACTCCTGGGCTGGGAGGTGACTAAATGATAGACAGCCAATCCGGTGCGGCGGTGTGATCGTCCAATGGTAGTGAATATACTTTGCTGTCGCTAGGCGCTGTCTGGAGAGTCCTGATTGGATCGCTGTGTGATGCTTAGAAGATGAAGATAATATGGCCGGCTGAGCATGTTGGAGAAGAGTTGAAAATAGAGTTGCGTATCTTGTGCGTTTAGAGTTGCGTATCTTGCGTATAGAGTTGCGTATCTTGTGAGAAGTAATGGGTGTTTGTGTGTGTTCTCCCCGGCACAGGTGATCCACGCTCCCCTCCATGCTGTGCTGTGACAGCCCGGGCACATAGGGATGATANCTGGGTGATATGCCGCCTCCCTCCTCCGGACTGTTTGTGGACGCTGAGTTCCCCGCTTGTGCCTCCTCAGTAGTGCATGGAGGGCATACTCCCTTATCCACCGTGTGTGACCGCATCCGCTGGCTGAGACCCCAGGTGCAGCACGCTCCTCTCATTGGGAATCATTGCCTGTGTAGCACATTGTTTACATCAGCCTTTATCTCTTCCTTAGGAGATCTGTGCATCACCCCATCTGTTCCCAGACAATCCCAGGCATGGACTGGGGAAGCAGGGGATCCTGGGTGACTGCTGGTTTATCTCTGCATGTTCTGCCTTACTACAATGTGATAAACTCCTTTGTCAGGTAACTGATTGCATGACATATTCCCTGGCATGTAAACAGGGCGAGGTGTTATCATGGAGGTTAACCATCTAGAACCAGTTACTACCTCTCTCCCACACCCAGCTTCCGCAAGATGCACAAGACGTTAAGTACACTAGGAGAATAAAATGAATTTACTTCCCCTGGAATTCAACATGGTTTTACCATTGTGTAACTTTCCTCTCTGGATCTGGTCCCATGGAACTATCCAACTACTACTACTACTACTACTACTACTACTACTACTACACACACACACACAAATGTAACTGATACTAACAACTCCATTATAAAAGTGAAATGTTTACATATGTAATGATGCATGAAATAAATGCCCACCTAACCCTATTTCAACCCTATTTATACTAGACAGTTTCCACCTGTGACTCCACATAGTATACTTTAAAGAATCTGATTGTTTGTCATATACACATGTTTAGGTTTTAATATAGCTACACAACTTTCATGGAAAGTAGTGATACGAAACTAAAAATTGGTGAAACAAGATGGAAGCTCATCGCATCTCCAGAAAGGGGGAGATTGGGGAGATTTACTAAACTGCGGAAATGCAAATGAGGAGATGTGGCCCACAGCAATCTATAAGAATCTAGCTGACATTCTCTAGTAAGCAATAAGATACTTCAGCTAGAATCTGATTG
>JABWIB010000860.1:74044-109861 GCA_016617825.1 Platyplectrum ornatum | reverse complement strand
AGTAAATATGTCATAGGCAAATTAATCCACACAATATCATTATATTGTTTAGAACAGTTGTTTGGATCCANACCACAGTCAGGCAACCAACAAGGNATAAGACAAGAAGGAAAGAGATGGAGAGTCATGGAAAACTATGGAAAAGCAAGATAAAATAAAAGAAGGAAACAGGACTGGAAACAGTGGATGGGACACTCAGAACTTGCAATAAGAAACTAACCAAAAGTCAAACACGAGAGGACCAGAGCTGGTGAGCACTATAACCGACAGCATGAGACATTAAAAGATGCTGCTGACCAATGATTGNTCAGATGCTCCTCTGTCTGCTTGAACCAATAGTTAGTGGTCTGGCTGTTTAGCAATGCCAGGACATTATNAAAAGCATGTCAAGGAGTACCCACTATATCTAAGAGCTGTGCTCCTGCAGGGATAATCACTCATGATANCATGCAGGAAGGAGCAGAGGGACCACCGATGATGGTGACAGCAGGGACCAAGGTGAGTAAATAATTTACATGTAAAATGGACATGTGTGAAAATCTGCATAGCATTCACTTACTGTAAGATTAGCATAGATACTCCCTCCTATGAACATAATGATGAATGCTTTACATCCTGCCCTAACTACTTCAGCATCTGGAAACTTACCTGATATTACTCTTCCCATCTGCGTCACAGTTTCCAAACCAGCTCCTGACAGTATTCACATACTGGAAGCAAGAGAGCGGCGCCACTGCAGCACCTGGAATATGGTAAAGATAACTTGTCTCTAATTCTCTAATCCTTCACATTATGTACAACCAACCACAATCTATTCAGCAAAATATGCAGATATACAACCTGTCAAATGGTTTGTTCAAGTGTTACGTCCAGGAAGTGTAAGAACATGTAACACAGCAAATTACAGAAGAACTGGGAGCAAAGAGCCTAAAGTATTTCCACATTTCCATTGTACAGCGTGCCATACTATATGCGGGGTATATCAGTGGTCTGGACAGGGCACACTATATAAAGTACACATGGGACATTTTATTGGTATATTATGGCACATACGTATTACAATATATATTTTTGTTTCTTCCCTCAGTAGACAGATGCTAGATGCCNTCAGACAATGGGGATTCTAAGACCTAAATAGGAAGATAGGGTGTAGTCATGTACAGCTCTTACAGCTGATAGATAAGCCAGAATGAGGTCTGTCTATGTTGCTTATGCAATTGGCANAGTGCACTGATGCATGGTCAGAAAGTAAACCCAATGAACAAGGGGAAAAACTGGATCTCTTGTCACGGTCCAGTAAGGTAGACTTCCCTCTTTAACTGGTCCTTTAGATTTCTTTGCAGAATCTTGTGTGAGCCAATTATCCATGAACCAAAAGCACAATTGTTCTTAGTATGCTGGTAGATTGCTCTGAAGAATAATNTACATTATTATGTTCTCAGATACTTGAGATATTGATTTTGTTCCAGAGCTTTGTTTGGCAACTTAATTTTGGTAAAATAAAAAAGTGACATTGTCAACACAGGTCTGTGAAATGAGTAAAGCTTCACTGGGTGTGAAATTATACACAGCACCACAGCCTGTCCTACAGTATAGGTGGTGTACAGAAATAAATGCATACCTTTTCCAAAGAACATTTGACAGTGTTCAGTGTAGTCATAACAGGTTTTCTCAAAGCAAACAGACTGTCCATCGTTACAAGGAGAGCCATTCTGCTTATATACATCCAAGGGGCATGTGCTGGATTTACCATCACAGTATTCTGCAAGGTCACACTCTGTGCTGGGAATCCTGCAGGGCGTCCCTTCAGCCATGACCTGCGAAACACAGAAATTATCTGATGTCTATCTAGTAAAAATAATGAGTTCTATCCATTATGCCAAAAACTTCCACANTGTAAACATTCACTCAAATACATATTTTACTTGTCTCCCAATATATCCAATCTGTATCCCTAAGGGACCAGACTTTAAGATAAGAGAGGTAAGTTACANCTGGGCAAAACNATGATGCACTGCAGTGAAGGTANGATTCATTTGTTTAAACTGTATTAAGAGTTAAGAGATGATGTTTCCCAGCCCAAGTATAATAACAGTGTAAATGCAATGCTGATCTGTATATGTGTGCCATAAGCACAGTATAGTATTCTCCATGCATGCAAAAAATACAATTCATTTTACTTCCTCTAAAGCTCCACTTGGTTTTGCCCTGGGGTAACCGTCTATTTAAAGTCTGGATCTGGTCCAAAATGTATAACAGTCTTCTACACTCTACATTATGATTTCCAAATACAGGACTTGCTGTAGCTAGGCTGTGGAACTCCCTTTTTTGAAGATTTTCTCCTAGTCTCTCCTTACTTCTTCTTCAGACAAGCTTACCCCTACAAACATGTATGTATTGCCCTCTTATAGCATTGTATTGCTTTGAATTGTACAGTGCTGCAGAAACTTTGTGGTGCCATATAAATAAACGTTATTATTATTAATAATAATCATAATCATAATAATAATTATTATAGTTATAATAATTATTCCATAATAAAATAATTGTTATACAATAATAATACTAATAATAACACCCAGTCCTATTTTTTGTTTTTTTTTTAAAACAAAACCAACCCAAAGAAAACAACAAAAATGCTTAAAAAATAAAATGTTCATCAATAAATGAAAATCTCACCTTACAGTTGTGGCAGCAAGGTCCTGAAACACATGTAACATTCTCTCTCAGCTTACAAGTCAGTGGATTACAACACAAATTAGACTCACATTCCTGAATAAAATGAGTAAGTACAAATTGAATATAGCTGGAAAACGTTTTCTGATCCGCAATAACAGATAGTGGATTTTTAGTATTTAAATATTTAATAAAAATATTGTTTACATCAATGGTTGAAGCAGAAATTTAGAAGTGGTGGTAAGGAAACATAGAAAATAATAGAAGTGAACCATTTCCTGTGGTTTACATGTTAGTTAATACAGGATTTATTTAATTTAATACATACATGGGGGTTTAAATACTGTCTGTATATATATAAATTACAGAGCAATCATTTATGTACAGTACCAACCTTAACAGAACCACAGTCACATTCTTCCCATGGCTCTAACACCTTGTTACCGCATTCTGCCTCCAATGAAGATATGTCAGACGTGGGAAGATTCCACAGACAAGATGCTCTCTCACTCGCATAGAAGGTCTCCAGATCTTCCACACTACAGTCACTGAATCTAACTAGAACCCTGTTACATAATAAAACACAGAATACGTTTTATATATAACCTTATATTTCATAATAGAAGCACTGAAGGCTGATATGGAGTGACAAAATGTTTATAGTGGTGTCAGGACACAGTTCGTTACCATATTACCTGGAAAGAGACATAAGATCTACAAAGACTTGTATGCACTTGCTGGCACTTGTTCTGATGGCATGATAGATGTGACACACATGTGTGTTTGCCACTTTTTGGCAAAAAAGCTGTGGCTGCCATGTGTTGATGCTTCCCCGGAAGGCCAGTCAGCTGGCAGTGGCGACAAGTGAGGACCGTAGGACCATATAGGCATGGAGGCCCCAGGCAGCCACCTATACAGCCTATGCCTGGGCTGTCTCTGTTTCCAGTATGGATTATGTTACATTTTTTCTGGCACTCCATAAACAGACCCACCAGACACTGCCCATGGGATTGTGCACCATGGTATGCAATGCATTCTATGCAGAATTCTGACAAATGATATGTCCTACAGGTGAGTCTGGTTATGCTGGCAAGAGGGATAATGGACAGATACCGATTCACATCACTGAATTGCCATTGTTTTATGATTGCATGAGCCCGAAAACTTAAGGTCCAATATGGGGCTGGAAAGTTTGTCCATGTGATGGGAGTGGTTAGCGATGTGTGCATCTGGATACAGATAATACTCATCTCTATTGGAACAAAGTTCCATGGCATAAAACATTCTTGTTATGACTGTAACTGAACATTATCTGGAATAAAATGTGTATGGCACATTATCACAACTTACAATCCTCTTTCCACCATGACACAGGCGGCTTTACCAGGCTGGCAGCTACATCCTGATGTGTCGTGTTTCATTCCCAGGACGTGGCCTAACTCATGCACAAAAACTGCAGAACTCAGCACTAGTTTCTCTTGGTTCATCTGTGAAAATAACACAATAGTCATAATATCAGGGGTGATGTAATACAGGCAAGGGCAGGTCAAAGGTATAAAATGCGGCTTTATTTCACCTACCAAAGAAATAAATGCTGCATTATTTGGACTACAGGCTCCTGCATAGCGTGCCAGTCCTGATGAGGAAATCGTGTTTTCTCTCCTAAAACATAACAGTAAAGCAATCATTATGGACAAGATCCATATGGTGGAAGGTCTCTATACCCTAGATGCAGAAAACGTAAGACAGTGCACATAGAATTCAGGCGTCTGTAAAGGTTTTGCATATGGTGGTGAGGTTGGGAGGAGCGCCTGGGTACTAATAATATGCACAAAGCTGGATGGAGGGGTGTTAATAGTTCTTAAGTGCTTGTTGTCCTGGTTTCCACATTGCCATGATATATAACACAATAGCATTGGGGAAACCTTAAGGTAGGGGTCTGAATGTCAACTGCACTACTGCAAGTCTCCTGGGTCTCCCCATGTCCTTAGGGAAATCTGTCTATGCCATTTCACCATTATCACAGCCACAAGTCCTAAGTTTGGGTAACCAAGCCCTGGATTTACGATACAGTGGAGCACATTTCTAATGCTCAGTTTAGACAGCCTTGGAACATAGTGAGACATCTCTCGCCAACTCATCATGTTCTGGATAGTACATGCAATGCTTATGTGAGGAAACCACTTTATTTCAGTCTTCACATCTCCTGCACCTAAAGTAGTTCCAACACTGCTCCCATATATAAAACATATAGCACATGTCTCACTTACATAGACAATACCACCACATCATAATTTACTCGATGATCCAAAGTTTTCTTCCAATTTAGGAAATCTGAGAGGATCTCAGCAGCATTTTCTCTCCTGGTATTAATACGATCCCCTGATGACCAGATCTCTATACCCACCAAAACAATCTGTGTGTTTAATGGAAGGAAGACCTGGATGAAGAAGAAACAGTAAATTCAGAGGACCATTATTTTAGCAGACACATACGCATTTAAAAAAAATATACGCACACAATATACGCACTCAATATACGCACACAGTATACGCACTCCAGCACCTTGTATACATAATGTGTTGTTATTGAAACTCTGGATATTACATAAAACAATATTTCTTCATGCTCACAATAAACATGTGATGGAATTATGTACAATTGCCAGATACCGATCCCATGTAGTGACACAGCGGTAACATGCATCCCTCATATATATTGCCAAAGGTGACTGCTCGCAGTGTATGTACAGTATAACAGAGGCAGAATGGTAATATCTGGACAATATGTCAGTGTCGTGTCAATCTGGCCGCATGAACCACTAGAAAAGTTTGGAAAAGCTGGTGTATATTGCTGTATGATATTGTATATTACATAACTTACAGTGTTGACATTGTTTATCAGCTCAAGTATGCTCTCAATCAGAGTTGTGGCGTTTTCATTGTGAAACTGAAACTGTAGAAGAAAAAGACATGTATTGGTATACCGTATATACTCGAGTATAAGCCAACCCGAATATAAGCCGAGATGACTCGAGTATATTCATTACTTCTGTGTAATCATTTCACTGACATAAATGATTACACCGATACTCATTCATAGAAGCAGCAGAGTATGCCAGCAAAAATAGTCAGGTCTATTTGAATTTCGCTAAATTTTTATGTTAAGGAGTCAAAAACGCAATATTTTTCACTTCGTTCACAACTGAATCGGCCCCTTAGAATGAAAACATTATTCAGTATGCGTTTGCTGCTCTCTACTGGTAAGTTTCTGGTATGACCCAAAGACAAAAAGAAAACCCACACAGACAAACTGTAATAGCCATCTCTCTCATGTATGTGTACCCAGCTAAACTATGGATATGTACAGACACACCTCTACTGTAAATAGACAGATCACATCATATAATCACATGTATCACACAATTACTATTTTACTATTACATAGAAACATAGAAAGTGACGGCAGATAAGAGCCACATGGCTCATCCAGTCTGCCCAGTTGTGTAATTAGAACTATACCAACCTAATTTTATTCTGTATTGTGTTTGAGACTCAGAATACCCTTATATTTATCCCAAGCCCTTTCAGTGAAGTAATTCTTTCACACTTTTTTTCCTGAACCTAGTTTATACGCATGCCCTCGCGTTCTACTACACCTCTTTCTTTGAATAATGCCCCCCTCCTGCACCTGGTGACATCCCTTGATATATGTGAAAGCTGCTATCATATCACCCCTCTCCCTTCTCTGCTCCAAGCTGTACATATTTAGTTGCTCCAGTCTTTCTGTATAGTTTTTGTTGGTCATACCATGCACCATTTTGGTGGCTCTTCTTTGCACTTTCTCTAATGTATTTATGTCCTTCTGGAGATATGGTGTACTCCATTTTACTATTACTATTTCCATTTTCAAAAATATATATAAAAAAAATACCTGTAATTGAGAAATCACCATGAACAGCTCCACATATGCAGTTCTACGCCTTTTTGTTTCCTTCAGGAACACAAGAATGACAAAACATTTCTTGAAATTGTTACATTTTGTCTACTATGTGTTGGTATGTGGTTGTAAAACATGCACAGTTGATACACCTCATACACAATCCAAATATTGTGCCCCACAATGAGAGCGCACCACCTTACTGGGAGCTGCAACAGTAACACAAGCTTATCCTAACCATTAGGGGGTATGACGTGGCGTTAGGGATATTGTTACACTAGGGTTAAAGTTTTTAGCAAACACAGACCAACACAAAGCAAAAGAAAATGGCTCATTCCTAAAATAGAAAAATACTTGTTTCATTTGAAAGCCTCAAAATATTTGATGATTTCCATGTGTAAGCATAGTAGCATAGTAAACACACTGTAGCTCAATGTCTTGTCATGCAAAGCAATCACTACTTTTCCAAATTCAGTTCAAAAAGTATTTAATTTACTTAATTTCTTTTTTACTAGAACGAAGGAACAGTTAATTGCAAAAGCAATCTTTTTCTGATGAACTGAAACAGATACTGCAATTAAATGCAATTTATAAAGTATTAGCACTTTAATCTCTTTAATGCTTCTGAACGTCTTTCAGCATGAGATACACTCTAATATTTAACAGTTCTTCAGTTCTAGGACATTTTATTTATTTAAACAAAGATTCAAATGATGCTGTGAAGGGGAACAAATATGACTGCATGCACATATGAGCTGGACCTGGTTGCAAGAGTATTAATGCATATACTAAAGAAAAGTCATTGGTTACGACGGATAAAACCCACACTGGTCACTGACCATAGATTTCTGCTACAGAACAATGACTGAGATGTATTCAGTAATAGCATATACATGACTAGGATTCCAGGAATAAGCAATGAGATGGAGAATACCTGCACATGTATATTGTCCATACGTGGTCTCATATCTGCCATGCCGGATGTGTTGAGGTCACACTGTACATAGGATGCAGATGCTTCTGCCTGGTAAATGCTGTGACTGAAACCCTCCAGCGGCCCATCAGGCTCCATCACATACGTAAATTCATCTCTATGAATTGTACCACTGCCACAAGAAATCATGATGCTATTTAGATAGGGTTCCAAATCTAATAGATTCAGTCATTGTGCACTTTACAAAACGATATTTAAGCTGTCATTTCACTAACTTTATTTGGAGCTTGATTAATCGCCTTAAGCATTAAACAGAATATGAGATGTTTGTTATATAGCTAAATATTCTCATTTTCGTAGGCTTAAAACAGGCAAGTCTGTTCATGATAATGAGAGACACTCTCCATACAGAACCCCAGGAACCCTTCATTTGGCTTTGACCAGACTTCCAGTGTCATTTATAGATATAATTACAGGTTCATTAGGTCAGTTTCTTCACCACTTTAACAAAAATTGGAGCTTCCCTGTAATGTCCTAGTTCTATTCTATTCTAAGCTGGACACATTTTTCCTCCTGCATAGTGAGTGCTAGACGATGGCAATATTTTTATGCCAATGTTACATTGGCAATATTTTTATACTAATGTTACATTTAGAGGTATATTTACTAAGCAGTGAAATTGCAGTGAGATTGGAAAGTGGGGATGTTGACCATGACAACCAATCAGATTCAAGCTCTCAGTTTCATTTTACACACTGGAGAATGTGAACTCAAATCTGATTGGTTGCTATGGGCAACTTCCCCACTTTCCAATCTCACTGCAATCTCACCGCTTAGTAAATATACCCCTCGGTGTTCACATATTTTGTTGTCTGTTAGTTAAACTTACCGAAGTCCAGAGCACACATTAATAGCCACTGATGAGTTAGGATAATCTTCAATGTATCCATGGTAATAGCATTTGGTCTATAAACAATAAAAAAATGACAATGATAGGTAAACATTTCTGATCATCAGTGAACAGACATAAAAAATGGATGTGAAATACTAATGGTAGCAAACTCCATAGGAAGTATGTTTGAGCTATACCTATTGATATGCAAAAAGAACTTTTTAGTGGAGATAGCGTATTTGGCATTCAACATGTGAATCTGCTTTGACTCCCAATCCAGTGATAGTCTGTGCAGCTTTATACCACTCTCTTCTACACATGCGCAGCGAGAGAGAAAGCTGCAACGTCAAAAGCTGCAACAGGTTTTTTTTGTCAGTGGAAAAGGGGTATAAGTGCCTGAATCTGAATCTGGCCATAGTGATTACACAGAGGTGGGGAAATAATGTGAACTGGTGTGAAATGTGGAGTGATATGGAGCACACAGGCAGAGAAGGTCGGCTAGTCGAAGAACAACGTAGCTGACAACTCGCCCAGAGGTGTTTACAAATGGAGGTGGTGGTGGGGGGGAATGAGGTTGGCAAGATGACAGGAGGGTGGGTGTCCTTGCTTTTGTGAGCTTACATGCTATGGGATCTTAAAGCACTGCATTGTAGTTTTCACTTTTCTTATCCTGTGCATCTTTCTTCTTTTTATTTATACTTTTCTTTTAATATAAATGATTCCTTCAACTTCTACTATGGGTCGCACATATCGCTACAGTTTGCTATACTATGCTATATTGCCTACATCTGTGATTATATGCTGTCTGCTGTACCTTACTTCTATCCATGTTTTGAAAAAGCATAGTTTGTGAAGGTATTGTTACCTTGTCATCATAGGCAAACGCAGGGGGGGTTTCTGGTTGCCCGGAAACCCCCCTTAATGTTGATGTATATAAAGTACATATTAAGTATAAAGGGGGTAAGGGTATATCACATATTGTAATATATGTGGGGTGTATTAAGGGTCTGGAGATTACACTATAAAAAATGTATGACTACTATATACCCAAGTATACACCTGGCACCTAATACACCCAATATATACTCTATATAGAGCACCATCTCCACAACACCATACTTGCTTTAGAAACCCCCCTTCCAAAATCCTGAGTTCGCCCCTGGTCATAGGAGTACACCTGTATATGTGATACATATTTGATTTCACGCTGCACTATGAGGATTACCTATGTATGTGCTTATTCAGCGACATTTTGTCTGTACCTCTGGCAATGTTATTTTTACACATTGTGTCTCTACCCATGTATTGTATATGGTGTGAGTTGTTTATATCACAATAAAAACATGAAACAAAAAAACGCATATCACTTACCTGAATATGGGGTTCATAAAAGTACAATTCCTTGTTCTTATGCAATGAAAAGACTTTGAAGTCAGATGATATCAGCAACCTATAGTGGGAACATTTTTTATATATTTTTATTGGGGTGTAGTATTATTATTACTATTAATAACAAAAAGCAATACAATGCTCTGAATGTTTCAATTGTTTACATGGCAGCATCGAAAGGATTAGTTTTAAAGTATGTGGTTCACGGTCAAGATACAGCACAAGTTTCTATTGTGTTTACTTTGACATTTTATATAAGTCTCAATGACTTTGCAATGCTCATGATAATATTTTACATGCATGCATAAATGGAAGCATGTCAGGGTAGAAGTGGCAATATGCAAAAACTCAATGTCAGTGAATGGAGTTAAAACTATTTTGTCAAATAAAGTAGTAAGTGATGTACTGACCTGGCTTACCACCCTGCCATCAGTCCATTTTGCATACTTAACATTGTTCTTGTCCTATTGGATTAAAAAATACTTACGGGTTGTGTACTAGATGAAGTACATAGCGAATTCCATGGAATGTAATCAAATATGACAGCTCCTACACATTTATTAGACAAAAGAACACCATTATATTGTGTAGAAGTTTATATGTCTTATACAATCAAGTAAATTACTACTTTACAAGTGCTACAATAGATTAGTGGTTCTGTGCGATCCGGCAACCTTCTATAGAATCAAATACTACTGACCAATCACACAATCCTCGTTACCTTCTCCTTAATTCCTTTTGCTACCAGCATCCCCCCCTTCACACTCGCTATGGTCCTGATTGTAGCATATCAACAGTTTATTTACATATTTTCTCAGACCCATTGTCCATCATCGGGGTATATTTACTAAGCAGTGAGATTGCAGTGATATTGGAAAATGAGGAAGTTGCCCTTGGCAACCAATCAGATTTAAGGTCTCAGTTTCATTTTACACACTGGAGAATGTGAACTCAAATCTGATTGGTTGCTATGGGCAACTTCCCCACTTTTCAAACTCTCTGCAATCTCCCTGCTTAGTAAATATACCCCCGTATCTTTACATATTTGTGAGATGATTGTTCAGGTATATAACCTCTTCCCATACATATTTATGGCATATTTTCCAGTACTTGCCCAGAATCCACCCAAGTCCTGCAACTTTTATGCAGTGATCTGGAAAATTTTTACTTAAATTACAGAAAAACAACAAACCCCCCCCCCCTCAAAACTGATAGGTGGACGGGACAGCAAAAAGCGGGTCACCTAAAAGCGGGACAGTTGGGAGGTGTGATATGTACTTGTTTAACATCTCATTCTAAACAATATTCATTTACGTAGAGATGATTCTTATGCTATAGGAAGGTCGTCCATTAGAATTTGGGACCTGGTTGCAACCATTCACAACATACGACAACCATTTGCAGTATCTGAGCTTTAGTGTTAATAATGGATTCTTCAAATTTTGCGTTAGATGGAGTTAGGGTTAAGGCAGTATAAGGATAAGTTCTCTTTGGTAAAGGGTCATTGTTTTATAGAAACAAACGATTATTGAAAAAGTTGGAAGCAGATAAATTCCATGATATTTTGTGCTTAGAGTGTTATGATTTACATTTTAATTCATGTAACTAATCTCTGTAATAAGCATCCACTTATGTTATTACAAAATCTTTAGCTTCTAATCATCATTTAACTTTAATATAATAGCTCCCTAACTTCCTATTAAACCTACTTTGGTATTGCCAACAACTTTCTCCTCCAGCAGTTTTGGGACTACTGTCTGGATGACCTCTAGAAGACAAAAAGCAGTAAATTAAGAGAAGAACATTTCGTAGCTCAGGTCCTGGGAGATTTCTGAGAGTCTCCCGGCAACCCTGGTTAAACAATGTTTAACAATATTCCAAATAATATATAATAAATATATAATAAATTAGTGAATTTTCCTATGTTTTACATAAATAATAATTCACTATTGGAAATGAAATTGAAATGACTTAACAGAAAAACATAGGAACTTCTCTCCATAATAACGAAGGACCAGGCAACAAAAATATTCTCAGTATGGATAACTTAAATGATCATTAAATTAATCTTATTTTACCTATTGTATATGGAAAAATTTCCCTTCTATGAATAATATTCTCATGTTGTTCCCCATTCCAAGACTTAAGATCATTTCCCTGCCTCTCCATAATGTTCACACCATCAAAGAAACGCGAGCCGTTACTGTTTGCCAACTAAAAAACAAAACATATCAGTATAAAAAGTTATACTAATTCAATACACTAAAAAGTGAGAGAGTAGTGCTCATGTATTCATATGCACTTTATATTACTATATTATAACCAGGATGACTGAATAACTACAAAGGTGGAGGTGGTTGGTGAATTAAAAATCAATATTAACTTAAATTTTTTTAAAAAATACATATAAAATCATATACATTCATTTACATTTACATTTGACTGCTGCGGACTTAGAATCAAATAGACTTAGTTAGAAAACTGATATAAATGATCTAAGATATAATGAGGTTGGTATCTCACTCATACATGAACTGCTCTAATGTCTTTAAATGGCAGTGCAATCATTTGGATCTGTGTACTATGAAAATCCACTTAGGAACTTATGCTTTCAAACCCAAGGGCTCCGGTTACAGCCGCACGCTGCCCGCTGTTATCGCCTCATGTATGGAAGACGGCCAGATACAGCAGGAGCCAGACAATGGTCATGTGAGGAATCGACTTACTCGCAGTTCTTGTTATGGCCAGCTTCTTCAAGTTAATAGTTGGCCACCTTGTAAAGCGTTATAACCCAATATTGGCTAATGCAAATTCAGCAGAGTGGTTTATATAGATGGAAGTAGTATTAGTCTCAGCAGTCAATGGACGCGTTTTGTCCATATGTGGACTTTCTTAAGCCACTGTGGATGTTTGCTAAGGGCAGTTAAACTCAGTCATACTCCATTAAGATTTTCTTTTATATAAAAGTTAAAAACAAAATTCAGAAAAATTGCATTTGATAATCATCACACCAATAGTAACTTAAAATAAACCAGAAATGCTCAGTGATCCTCTCTCCCAGTTCTTTAAAAAAGAAAATGTTAAAGACTGCTCTGTGTTTGCATTTTTCAAGTACATATATCGTCTTAATAGGCCAAATCTGTGCGTGCATATGCACTCTCCTTTCACTCCCCTCTCTCGTGCGAGGTTATCACCACACTGCTATACCCCTGCCTTAAGTGACCTATGAAATCATCGCCGTCAGCTGTATGATTTAAATATTCCTTAGCATAATTGAGGTAGGCAGGGGGTCCTGTGAAATGTAGCTGTGTATGCTAGTAGCTCCTAACATCTGGCACACATGCGCACTGCCAGGAAATCCACCTTCCACAATCTCTACAGGACCGAAAGCTGGATCCTGTCTAATGCATAAAATGTTTATTTAGCCACCTAATCTTAGAGCTAAACTTACTAAACTATATTATTATTAGACTTGTGCTACATCATGGCCTAAATTTACTAAACAGGGTGATTGCAGGGAGACTGAAAAGTGGGGATGTTTCCCATAGCAACCAATCAGATTCAAGCTCTCAGTTTTATTTTACATACTGGAGAATGTGAGCTTGAATCTGATTGGTTGCTATGGGCAACATCCCCACCTTTCAATCTCCCTGGAATCTCCCTGTTTAGTAAATTTAGGTCATGATGTTTCCAGCCCAAGTGTAATAACAGTGTAACAGTAACACTGGTCAGTATCTGTGTGCAACATGCAACAACATTCTCCCTGCACGCACACACTGACATTCATTTTACCTCCCCCCCCTGCAATTCAGCATGGTTTTACCCATACTTGACTAAATCATGAGTGCCTAAAGATCTGAATCTGACCTTATATGTTCCTACATATTCAGAGTATAAGCTGACTATTGCTTACAATCTAATGTGCCTTATTGTGTGTTATCTCTGCAACTAACAGATGTGTAAATATTTCTCTCAGCATTTCTATATATATTAAACCCTGTATCTCCCACACTGAAGGCCAGTACAAGATGGTTACTTCAGTGATAGTGTCCAGGTGCTCCTAGAACCAAGGTCTTCTACAATTCAATAATAAGAGTTATAATATGTATTTCAATTGACTTTTATTATGACAACAATTTGATATATTTTTCCTCTGATCATGTATGGAGGTTTACTTACTGCCAGATGCCACAAACACAGGAAGCCCAGGAGAAGAGCCCAGGGAGACATGTCTACTGCCGGTGTGACCCAAGACACTGACAGCAGTTATGCGCAAACTGTCAATGTGCACAGCGTCATGTGACTCAACTCTAACCATGCGGCAAAGTCATTCCAAGTCTAGAATAATTCAATGAGCGCTCAGGATTGACCTCAGGATCTCCATCAAACAATAGATCAAAGTAAAAAATGACCCAATACCACCAACACATGAATATCTAAGTAACATACTAACAGGAGTGTTTTATTCTGTACACTTTATAATTAAAAACTGGTTACTTGCTTACTTTTTATCACTATGTCAGTGAGGTTACTTTTTTCATACATTACATATCTGTCCAGAGACATTCATTAAGTGTTTTGTCAGTATACATTGCTATAGACACCTATATACTATCTATATACCTATAAAGATACCTATATATGTATCCACATAATAGAATATAGCAGATTCCTGTTAGTACAGATACCCAGCTTGAGATGCATATATTAGTTGATAACAAAAGTATTATCTAGCAGGAACAGACACATATCTAGAGGCCGACCAAGGTTGTAAATATATCAGATGTTTCACAATTTATGCTTAAAACAGCTGTGTAATCACAGACTTGTACATTGGATTCTAATATATGCATCTAATAATATATGCATCTAACATAATATATAGGTAATAAATGTCAGTGTATAGCGCAGGAAGTACTTTTAGGAGTNCACTGTCCTCCTATTTCACTCGAATACCTCTTTTCTCTTCTTGAGTTAGGGTGCTCCACCTATGTATCTCCTTTCAAAATGACAACTCTTTCCATATAGTGATTTTAGTTAGAGCATAGGGGTATCAGTCCTCCAAAAACGAAAGAACATTCATTGAAAAATGTTTCTTTAATAATTCCCCAACATAAAATCAGGTAAGGGACTGTAGGCACCCAACAGTACAAGTGTTTAAAGTATCAAGATGTTACAGGGCCCAGATACAATACTTTAGCAGGACGCACCACAGACCTATACCACACGCGCTGCTGACGCGTTTCAACTACTACTTTTGAAAAAGACTACGTGTTTATTTTACTAAGGACGGGCTGTTACTTATAGGGCTGCAGCTGTGAGCTTGCCCCACCACCACCCAGGCCAACACTTACCAGCCAGCCACTGGGCATGAACATTGGTGCCAAACCTGCAGTTGGCATTATGTGGTATGTCAAGTATGTCAAAAGGGCAGGGATTATCCAGTTAATTATAGAAACGTTTAGAACTAGGAAAGCGTAGCTGTTTCCTATAGTAGCCACATTCACAAAAGAAGAAGCACTCATGAAATTGTCTTTAATTATAAACGTGCACCTCCATGTGAAGATGAATTCTCAATGTCGGATATTCAACTTGAACACCTTCTGGTGCTAATGCTATGGCAAATAAAGGGGCCGATTCAATCCCCTTCGCGCCTAGTTGTTCTGCCTTACGCTGCTTGCGAAAGGCAGGAAATCTCACGTTTNTTCGTTCGCACCTCATAGAGGTGCGTACAAAAAGACGCAAGGTTTCAGTCCCGTAACTTCGCGTTTTTTCCCGTCTTCGCGCGGGATTGAATCGGCCCCAAAATGTCTTGATGCTAGATTTACTAAACTGTGAAAGAAAAAAGTGAAGAGCTCCCCACAGAAACCAATGAGATTTTAGCTGACATTCTCTAGTATGTAATACGCAAATAAGAGTTACAATCTGATTGGTTGCCATGGACAACATGTTCGACTGGAAAGTGAGGATGTTGCCCATAGCAATCAATTAATCATTTTACATAATGGAGAATGTAAACTCGAATCTGATTGGTTGCTATGGGCAACATTCCCAATTTTCTTTAAATAACATACTATAATAAATTTAGGCCCAGAGCTCTGAAAAGTTTGAGAACATAACATCTAAAGAAGGAGGAGAAGAAGTCCATTTAGTGCAAATTAGCACTACATGTATTTATCCTACTATCCACAGACAAAATAAAAAAAAATCCAAAAAACAGCCGTACACACAATGTTATAATGACATTTTTTATTTTATAATAAAACAAAGTTATACCTGCATTTGAGTCACTTTGAAAACATGAATAATTATATCTATATGTGTGACTAGAAAATAGCTAGATGGCCACACACTTAGTCCCTGTGTATATGTTGATAGGATTTATAACTAGGATGGAACAGTCACAAAAGTAACCCTACGGGCTCTGTGTTTTCCTATAGGTTATCCTTTTTCTCATGAGACATCTAGAGCCTCTAACAACTCCAATGTTTTGCCACTTTATATATGTTGTTTTATTAATGTTTGTGTGATGAGTATTGATTTAAAATAAATACGGTTTTCAACAGCGGTCATGGTCATATGGATACATCACACTCTAGTTTACTTTACAATCTTTAAAAATAGTATTTATAGAAAATTCTGATGTTGGGATTTCAAGGATGACTGTACAAGTCGGTATTTTGTAATATACTCCTATTGTACACTCTTAATAAGCATTAGTATTATATGAAAACCTCATCTCCCTTCAGTTAATAACATAATTCATTACTAGGTTGTTTATATGTTAATATTATATGCTAAAAAAAAGTATTGCATTATTAATAGTGGATTTCTTCAGAGTATTCCATTATTAATAACATTATTACACCATAACAGTGCATATTGTATTATAATGTATTTTATACAAAGACTATGATGATGTTATTAATAGTTCACCTCTTAATAATTATTTAAAGTATAAATATTAATATTTAGTTTTAATCAGCTGAACAGTTCTAGCTGAATTGCACAAACATGCATTAAATACATAACATGTAATATCCTTGATATTTGATTCCATTCAAGTGAACACAAATTTGTTTCTAAGATTTTTATTAGCAAAATTTAAATTAATGAAACTTTATATGACCCTGCTTACAATCATCCAGTACTGTTTATTATTGTTTGTTGCTCTGAGCTTTCAATGATTATATTATTAGTTACATCTTGCCATGAGAACCAGGGATCCACCATTGAATAGGTTGGGACTGTTGTCTGCAGTTGGATACATGTGATGAAATATTGTTGCTAGCGGTTACTTCTCAAAGTGAGGTCCAGTTCCACTAACTGACGTAGAAATCCGCGGTTAGGAATGATTCCACGCCTGTCTTTTACAGTGGTTATTGCTTCAACCAAAGACATCATGTGATAGATCATGAGATATGCGATAACCAGTGTTGCCGATCTGCTAACTCCAACAGCACAATGTACCAAAATCTTGCCTAATAGAGGAAACACAACAAGGACATATAGAGGCTCATTAGTTTTCATCAGAATTTATATTTTATATATATATATATATATTATATTCTCCATCCAAACACTCACCTCTTTGTCTGAGTGCCCGGTGGATGAAATCAGCTGCTGGATAGAAATGGACACTCATATCAAACGTGGGGGAGTCTTGAGCTTCTATTCCCATGTATAGGACATTCATGTCTCTGTAATACTCCTCTCCCCCTCTCCAGCGACTGTGGGATGCATTCAGGATATGAGTGATATGCATCTGATACAGTTCACGTTTGTTGGCTGCTATTTCCCTGTACAGAGAATAAGATTTTTTCATGAGGATTACAAGGATATACTGATATAGTGACAATATATATCTCACACACACATGAAATCCTATTCACAGCTATTCTGCTGGTCTATGGTCTATGTCACATTTGCATTTTATTTTTTAACATCTATCTTTCTATGCTACCATGTTTCCCCGATAATAAGACACTGTTGTGTATTTTTTGGACCAAAAAAGAAATAACATAGGGCTTATTTTCGGGTAGGTCTTATTTTAATTTGCATAATGCCCCCCAGTCTTGGGGAATTCACTAGGGCTTATTTTGGCCGGTTTTACAAAAATTAGGGTAGGGCTTATTATCAGGGAAACATGGTAGTAAGAATCATATGCTGCCTGTTGACACGGCATACCACACAGCAGTGGAAGTAGAAGAGAATGTGTGCCATACACACACACATACAATGCATTTACACACTTCAAGGTAAGTGGTGCACTTAAAGACTGGTGCTGTGTCTTTCCAGACTACTAATATATACCACATGTACTTCAGGTGAGGTATTTTGGAAATATACTTGTCCTATTTCACCCAAAAATAGTTACTTGTGGTCTGCTTAGGTTTGCATTTTTCTGCTATATTGCAGCCAATGTATTGAGAATCCCTGCTGAAAGAGGGGCGGTTGGAAGGTATACTGGGTATATTGGGATTATTTGCCCACACATATACTTTATATGGGGTATATTACATTGTTACTACATTCAATGACATGTATGTGCTGCCATCTGGTGACAAGAAGAGTCTGGCAATGCTGGATGACTATTAGACTATAGCGCTGTGTTAACTTATTGCTATGGTAGGCTTATCAAGTAGATGACATTAGGGCTTAATAAATAAACCAAAATAAGCATTTGTGTGTCTGTGCCCCTGCCCACACAAATGTAACTGTACTGTATTTCAAGCAGATCCTCTGTGGCAGTGGAGCCCTTCTTTATGTCACTACTATTTTATGCCACAAATTACTCATCTATGATTCATCTCATTACTACACAGCTGCACCCAGTCCAGCATATTTGTACATATAGGTGACATTAAGCACACAGTTCTCTACATGCTCAAAGCACTATGCTGGCTTTTATGTTTGCAGCTCTGGCCGCAGGGATGGGGGGCACAATAGATCCCCCTTTCCCTGCATGCTATTCTGAAGAAACATACAACTCTGAAAAGAAAGGACTGGGTGGCTGCCTGAAACTCTGAATCAGGTCCGTTAAATCAATGAACAGTATTATATAAATGCACGTTCAAGCACACCAAGGGGTATATTTACTAAGCGACAAAATTGCAGTGAGATTGAAAAGTGGGGATGTTGCCCATGGCAACCAAACAGATTCGAACTCACATTCTCCAGTGTGTAAAATGAAACAGAGCTTGAGTCTGATTGGTTGCTATGGGCAACAACCCCACTTTCCAATCTCACTGCAATCTCGCCGCTTAGTAAATATACCAACAGGTTTGCAATGTCATTAGATCCAGTCGTCCATGAGGATTAAAAACTTTCAACAGGTTACCACTATTAGAACTACTGTGGTAATGCTCCAAGTAAGAGGACATTGCTTTTGGCCAAACCTAGCTCTTCTCTCACATTTGCAGATCGTAAATCAATTAAAAAGCCTATAAATGATCCATCAAGTCCCTCCAGCTTATATATATGGAAAACAAACTTTAAAAATCGCACATGGAAAATTTAACTTAATCCTCTGGGTTCTTGGCTCAGACTACTCCAACCTGGCTTCATAAATCACAGCACCTCAATGTCCACAGAGCTCATCACACGTGTATGTCTAATCTGAACACTAAAAACCAGTTAAATAAGACAACTGCAGCTCTGTAACACTACCTGTATATACATGATCAGGGATCAGCAGGGTCTTATTCACAGCAGGTTTACATAGAAACATAGAAAGTGACGGCAGATTAGAGCCACATGGCTCATCCAGTCTGCCCCATTGTGTATTTAAAACTATACCAACCTAATTTTATTCTCTATTTTGTTTGAGACTCAGAATACCCTTATATTTATCCCAGGCATGCTGACACTGTTCTGTAGTATTATCCTCCACCACTTCTGATGGGAGGCTATTCCACTTATCCACTACCCTTTCAGGTTTGTTGTCTTTAAGAATGACACTTCCCTAGAGACATATGTTAATAAAACAGAAAAACTTAAACAGAACCACTCCTTATAAAGGGTACCACTTACTGATCTCCTAGGTAAAGTCTGGGCCACACCTCGTCTGCATGGTTCCGCGAGGTCTTCCCAGTGTACAGGATCTTTTCCAGCTCATACACACTCAGCACAGGGTGCTTCCTTCTCTGCATGGGTGCCCGGACCAAGGACCCATGGTAGTAGAAACGGGAGGCCATGATATTTTCTGCAACAAGGAAAGAACAGGAACCTTTCAATTTATATGATTTGCCGCCAGGGGGCTCTTTTATATGGGGGAGGGGCGAGAGATTTTATACCCTAGCTCAGGGTTAGGCCAAGCTCCCCCCCCTGGCCCTTAGCAGGACAAACTGGTAGGAAGATGGGGACAGTCCCCCAAAAGCGGGGAATCGGGACAGATGGGGCTTACTGAAATCGGGGCAGTTGGGGGGGTATGGCATAGATATAGTTGATACCTCACAAAGCATGCTGGGACGTGTAGTTTGACAACACCTGCTCTAGCTGATCCTCCTTGGCGCAGTGTCTTCTCTGTGTCCCTTCAGTTCTGTAATCACTATCACTGACCTGCAGATTACTGATGTCTGGATGCATATAGGGCGCCCCCTTATATATATATATATATATATATATATATACGTACACAAACCGCCCATGTTTGGTAGGGACACTTTGCCCCCCATATCCCCCCAAATTGACATGTCAGCAGGGACTTATGCAATGAGCATATTTGTTACCAGCAGTTGTATCCTCCTTTTGCATGTGTTTGGGAGCTGTAGCTGCATGGAGAGGTACAATGCAATGAGCAAGGGGCTGATCCAAAGTTGCACCTTTTTTTTTTTTTTAGGTGCAAGTGTAGAGCTGAGCAAGTCAATGTTGCAATGTGAGGGGTGCATATGAATTTTAATTATGTTGGATGCTGGGAAACAGATGCTTTTGAATAAGGAGTTTCCAATCAGCATAGCTTAATGTTTACATTGAAAATTGAGATAGGCAATTTTCAACTGTAATTCTGTTTTCACAGTTTATACTTTCCTCCCCTGCAGTTCAGTGTTTGGTTTTGCCCAGGTGTACACTTTTAAGCTAGGCACACACGGTAAGATAAATCGTTCCAATTGAAAGATCTTTCAAACATCAGGCGATTTTCTTTGAAAGATCTTTCTGTGTGTATGAAAGATCTTTTCAACCGATCAATCGCTATCATTCAAAAATCGTCAACAAACGATTTTTTGATCTTTTGGTCTGCAGAAACTTAAATAATTTTTAGGTAAAAAATCGATCCATGTGTACCCACTTGCAATAATTCTGCCATAAAGAACCACTTTAGAAGCATAAACCAAACGATTTTTTTCCTTAAAGTCCTAATTTGCATATTTTTTTCATACAATTATTGCACCGTGTATGTCAGCTTTCAATTCCCTTTCCATCCAATCTTCAGATTGGAAGCTTTATCTTACCGTGTGTGCCTAGCTTAATGCCTGTTTTGCACTTACTCTCAAATTCTGGATCAGTCTCAGAATGTGAAGTTTTTTTTTAATGTGCTAGGCATTGAAACGTTTTCTGGAACAATTATTGGTTAAAGCTTATTAAACACAATTAGAGGGATGTGTAGGGTCAGCTGTATGAGATCTTTGCTTTGCAATGGTGTTGTATGGCTGTCATGCTGGTCAGTCTTGCAGCCTGCTCATTGGAATCCTGTATTAAAATGAATAATTATGTTCTCACCTGCACACAGGAGCATATACAGTGGCCTATTAAGTGTTATTTTATAACCTATTTTCTGCACTGTTAAATTATAAAATATAGTAATACTGCTGGCACAAATCCCTCTAGATATGCTCCCTAGAACCAGAATTTTTGCACAAACAATGGACCAGATTCATAACAGCGCATTCCAGGCTGTCGGATGTGCCGCTATGTAACACAGATTAAGGACACAGATGCAGGCGCAAAAGGGCTTTTTTTTATTTTAGACTTATTTTTAAGCAGCAAGCCAGCATAGTACAGTCGGATATTGATAAACAAAAATTATGTGAATGGGTTTTCGAATGCTTGGAAGCCCATTCACGTTTATGTTTATAAATAATCAGCATTAAAAAAAAAAAAAAGAATGGGCAAAAGCAGAAGCTGCGCTATGGGAAGAAAAACAAAACAAAACAAAGACGCTCTGGATTCACTGCATCTGTCAAAAACTCTGGATCAGCCCCAATTGTGGGTCCGAATTGAATGGGGCGGGGCTTAGAATTGGAAAAAGTGACCGTACCATTTCATACCGTACTGTACCAGTGTATACCTGCCCACTTCAAGCATGGATTTGTACAAATGTACTGTAGACAGCTAACATCAGGGCCGCCACCAGGATCACCCGGACTTTGTGAGTCCCGGGCGGCCGGGCCCCCCACATAACAGCCGCCCCCCAACCCAGGCAGTGGCACGGCACTCTGTACTGGCGTGCCAGCCAGTGACCGGCATCCTTCCTGAACTCAGTGAGTCCCCCCCAACCCCACTGCCGGGGCTTGGGGGGGACGGCCGGGCCCGGGACTGTAGGACCGGCCATCCCCCCCTGATGGCGGCCCTGGCTAACATTGTACTTTGGGCTAAACCTGGTGCTGATATCAAGAGCTTTTGTGGTACTTCAATGCATGCAGCTCTTACTACAAGGAGCCCCTTCGGACCTGATCCAGAGTTTTTAGCGCAAGGCAACTTCAGTATGAACTACTGCTGCTAATAAGTGGTTTCCCTCTGGACTATGATTTTATTCTGCTGTGCTGATTATTTTATTTAACTCTTGTACATTTTTATCTGTGATTGTGTGCGTTGTAATAATTGTATCAATTGCTTATCTTTTATGACATTGTAGTGTGTCTTATGTTCCCAATCTGTGCAAAACTTTGGATTAGCCCCATTGCCTCTAAGGAAACAGTTACGAAACCCCTGCAATACTGTTTCACTGTTGATTTAGCATCAAAGGGGGTTAATGGTGGTTATGAAATGAATCCTGCAAAATGCTCGGTTTCCACTCCATGGGTCGTAAATGATCCCATATTACATGTGCGCATTCACATGGGCCTCTGGATTGAGACTTCTGTGCTAAAAGTGTTTTTGATGGCAGGAATATGTTAGGTGAAAGGGGGGAATATATTGATAATGTAAGGTTATGGCATGATAAATCCCTTATGTGCTGTCCTTGCTGTCCCTCTTTTAAGTGAAGACTGCTCAGACATTTTAAAGTGGGATTCCTCTATCAAAACTTTCCTCTATGCATGAGACTTTAGATATATCAGGGAACCCTGCTGCTGTATTTGGAGCTGTGAGCACAGAAGAGTTAAAAGCAGGCTCCAATTACTTCTTATACCCCTTTTCTACTGACAAAAAAACCTGTGTTTATGCACATAGACCCAGGTTTATTTTGGTGGAAAAGGGTCCCAAGAAATTAAACCCGGGTAAAGTGACCCAGGTTTTCCCCTGGGACTAATACAGGGTGTCAACCCAGGTTCTCCTTGCAGTGGAAAAGGTGTCTTTTTTGACCTGGAAAAAATGCAGGGTACAAACCCAGGTCTGAACCTGGGTTCTTGGTGGAAAAGAGGTATAAGTCTGTTATTTATTTATATATTTTTTAAATAAAGCCATAAAAAGCATATACATGTAATGACCCCCTCCCTGTCCAAAGCCAGGCTGCTTGGCGAGGGGCGTCCCGATCACATGACTTAAATAACCCTTAAGATTATAGGTGATATGTGCCCACACACACCTGTAGGAATAAAAAGGATGCAGCCCTAGGTAAATTGGATCTATTAAGTACGTGGCCCACACTTTCATGCCCTGCCCGCCCCAACACTAACACCGGCCGAAACAGATGCAGGAAGCACAGACAGGAGACCCAGCAACCGATGCCCACTTAACCCTAGCCCAATAAGCACTCCAGAGTTTGCAAGAGTCACGATTTATTCTAACGTGACTGGGGTTCCTAGAGGAACTGAGTTACTGAGTTACAAAACATAACGACATTCCAATTCACATAACATAAGGGCATAAAATAAATGACTTTTTCAGAACACAATTTGGCTTATTCAATAAGGCATAATGTTTCTCTTAATGGCATATTACAACACCCAAACTTTACAGACAAACTTTACACACACAGACAAACAACAATAAAATTAACGTCCCGTTTAATAACACTTGCGGTGTAGATGTGTACCGAATACTCTCAAAGTGCATGTATTAGGCCAGTAGTTAAAGGGGTTGGTTACAAATAAAAGGAGCTTAACGCCAAATATAGGGATATGATGTCAACCCTGGGTGATGATTCGGCTCCGGCAGGAGTCTTTCCAGCCGGAAACTGCTCCATTGGGATCACAGTCCTCCTCTGCCTTGCATGGGAATAGCCATAGCGGACTCGGGTACCCCACTTCGGCTGAAGTGGTACTCAGGAACTGGTTAGCAATCACATTCTCTTCACTGACACCTCCTGTGACAGGATTCCCGGAAGACGTCAACAGGGTGACAAGGTGGGAGTCCTCAGTAGAATCGCACTCACGGTTTGTGAGACTTGCAAGCTTTTCCCGGTGCTGTCATCCTTCTCCACAGGCCAACTCTTGTCAACGCCGCAAAAACAGGCATATTCAAACACGGTTGGCTCTTCGTCCTAGCATTTGGTGGGGAATATTGGTAACGGAGTAGGTGGGCAACACCAGTTGTCATACACTTTCGCTGCCCCTCTTGCCTCTCCACTTTCTCTGCTCTCTCTCTGCGAGTTCGGCAAGACACTTAGCACAGTGGCGAGCCGCACAAACCCGACCTTTCTTTCGATTGGGATCTCTCACGTGTCTTCTACATATGTTGCCTGGCCACAGCAACGGCTCGTATGGAGGCTCCAACCACTCACTACCATCAGGGGCTGGATCGCTGGTCACCACATCTCGACACGTGGCTCTCATATTGCTCAGTGCACAGTTCAGCAGCCTTCTCCATCTCCACATAACTGGGCAGCGCCAATAGGGGTATACATGGCTCCAACTCCTGCTCCGACTCATGTTAAATTCAGAGACCTTACTGCTCATGTAAAGACATATTATGACTGACCGGTATACATAAGCCCACAAGGCCAGATCATGCACAGTACAGTGAGACATCCATTATCATTAATACATACACACTCTTTAGAGTTATAGGAAATCTCTCTAATGTATGTAAATTTTACAATTTCAACTCAATAAGAAGGTAGATGAAGATTCAAGAACTCAGTGTCTTCTTGATAAAATTACCTTTACTTTAATATCACATATTAAAATAAGCTGCATATTAAAAATGTCTCAGTCTGCGCCTACTTTCTAATCACTTTATAAAATTAAATTTGTATTTTATAATACTCACAAAGGAAGTCATTAAATAGTAATTATTTCTCTACATGGCTAATCAAGATACCATGTTCTGGCAAAAGCAATTTTACCAGGAGAGGTGAAGGTAGGGTAATGCATGGATATTAGCAAAACAGGGATCTTGAAATCATGCTATGGATTGCATAGCGATGACAAGGATGCAGTTTTTATTGATTGGCGGTTAGTAATACATCTGGATTACATAGGGGTCCCTAGCATGCTGTTGGACTTATATGGCAGTTAATAGGAAGAAGTCTATATTTAAGTTATACGCCATTTACACAGACTACCCTGGTAAATCTGTTTTTAATAAGCAGGGTTGCTGCTGTGGATCTGAATTACCCTGGTAATTCACAAACTACCCCGGTCAAGACCGTTCACACTGAATCAGGTTAGTTAGTAGTAATTTTCACACTGAGCACACTACCCGGGTAGTTCAGTCAACCCGGGAAGTTGACTGAATTACCCGGACAGTAGCCCTATTGGTCACTAGGTGCTAGGTTTTTTTTTTTTTACAGGACTTGCAGTATTTTAGTGCCCCACAGTCTATTATGAACACATGTTCCTCCTATTGTACAAACTTATACGTTGTTAACTTCCTTGATTGCTAGCACCTGCTCAGTATTTATTCCATATCCTCACTGAGTATAGTGCTGGTTATTGCTGTTGCCTTGGGACCTGATACAGGGACCTGAAACACATACCTCTGAATCGCACACAGGGAAAAGTGGCATCCATTATATCCTCTTAATATAAAATAATAACAAAAATCAGTCCTCACAATAAACTCTTTGATTACTTCATTCCGAACCAGGTTATTTGTGCATTACTCTTATTTATATTTTCCATTGCTTCACAGGTTGTGCCACAAGTAATTTAAGATGAGGCTACTATTGTGATTAGCATGCACAATCACAAATACCAAAGCTAATTGGGTATTATATGAAATTGACAAAGGTTAAATACTGTTAAAAAAAAAATAAAGAAGTACTGCCTCTTCCCCCCACCCCCTATCAGATGATTTGCCTGGAAGGAGTATGTGTTGGCGAGAGACGGGGCTGCTCTGATACCGTCCCCATTAGACACTTTAGTGATACTGAACTCCCTGAGGCCTAGTCTTGCAGTGTTCTTGATTACTGCTCTGCGCTCTCTTTCCTAACTTTGCATTTGTGTCCTTTTGATATTTGTTTCACATGTGATCATATTATTTGACCATGCATATGTCTTGCTACTGTCTTATGGAATGTCCCTACCCCCCTCCCCTTGGTCGTGTACAAGGGGCTGAAAATGCACCAGCATATGTAATATCCACAACCATTAAGTCCCATCTCCATAGACAAAAAAACCTATTTGCAGGGAATCTAATTATTAGTGGCATTTGCAATAGCTTGTGCTGCGGAAACTATAATGCAGTCAACTCCACCAAGTAATACAGTCCAAAGAAATACGTAATACATTAATAATTCAATGCATTTAGTTATACTAATCCATTTTATTTTGATAACAAAGTTTAAAAAATATATTTTGGTTATACCCTTTTGATTGGTATTGGGAATCCTCTTCAGATGAGAATGGACTTTCTAGACGTATTTGGTTCTGCAAGTACAAAGATGGGACAAGTCAGTAAATGGTTGTTTTCTGTCTACGAATTCCTATGTTTGTTTTGATAATTATGTTCCCTGTTGCTAGATGTGATCTTGATAACAATGGGTCGCATTCAGCAAAAAAAAGTACTAGAAACAGCACTTATCTGCATCACCCAGCCGTGTTAATCTGCCCGGTAACAGGTGCATTCCTAAAGAGTTAGGGAGTGACACATAGTAATGGCAAGCAGCCACTGATTGGGTTTAATTATAGCCAGAGCAGACCTAGACAGAATATAACTGCAAACCTATCCACGCAATCCACCCAAACGAGTCTCCTAGAGCATCATTTTTCTTTATTAGTTTTGTGGAGCAGCAGTTTTATTGCGTACTGTACTTCCTAAGGGTTATTCTCATTAAGGCAATACTTTATAAAGAATGAGCTGCAACATAATATATATCTGTTGTCTGCTATACTTATTGCACTGTGAATTTAGGCAGCATTTTCTTTAGTCTTAATCACCACTGTTCAACACAATAAAAAGTTAAATAAACAGAAAGAATAAATGTTTCTATATACTGAGTATTGCAATATTTATTGTAGTTAACTGGGTCACTTGCCAGCGGTTGGGCCCAGATAACTACATAGGTTGGGCAAAGGTGGGATGTTGGTTAGTGTATGATATCCATTTCTGGGACGCAGTTTTTACAGGTGGCTAGTTCCTGGTAATAACTAAAAATAATGGCCTAATTTTCATGAGCTCCTCATTAAGTGCTATAATATAAATATACATGGGCATGTATAGCCATATACAAGTTTGCCAAATCATGGAGTCTCTGCATTATTGTCATTTCTGGGAAACTATATATTTGTAGTTACCTGTAAATATGATATCCTTTACTCCTCCGTAGCAGTCCATACAATTGGGTTTAGCCCCTCCAGGGTAGGTGTGATAGGAAAGAAAGAAGACAGTTAGTATAAAGCCCCCTCCTCTTCCTGCCTTCTGTGTCTTCGACTTCATAAGTTTAAATCAGCGGGTGACTGCTACGGAGGAGTAAAGGAAATCATATTTACTGGTAACCACAAATATATTTTCCTTTACTTCCTCCTTTTAGCAGTCCATAAATTAAGAGGGGGGTTAAATAAAGTATATACAAAGCTGTGCCTACACTACTGCATTTTAAACTCATCTCCCGAACCTCGCATCAGCCGAGGACAGGTTGTCTACTTTATAGTACTTAGAGAATGTGTGAACGGAAGACCAGCCTGCAGCTTTACCTAGCTCTTTAGCTGAAGCCTCTTCTTTATGAGACCAGGATGTAGCCATGGATCTAGTGGAATGGGCTTTGACAAAAGGAATAGGCTTATTATTCAATCTATAGGCTTCTTGAATACACCTAATCCATCTAGCTATGCTTCTCTTGGAGGCAGCGTTGCCTTTGGTTCATCCTTCAGGTAAAATGAAAAGATGCTTAGAACAGCTAAACTCTGCTGTCCGTTCTACATATATTTTAAGAGCCCGTACCTGATCTAAGTTATGTAGGAGCTGTTCTTTACTATTTTGGGGATTAGGACACAAAGAGGGAAGTACTAAATCCTGGTTAACATGAAAGGATGACACAACCTTAGGCAAAAATGAGGGTTAGTTCTTAGCACTACTTTATAAGCAAAGAACTTTAAATACGGTTCCTCGACCCACAAGGCTTGTATTTCCGAAACCCTCCTGGCTGATGTAATAGCCACTAAGAATGTCACTTTCTAGGATAAGAATTGAAAAGGTATATCAGATAACGTCGCAAACAGAGCAGACATGAGAGTATTTAAAACAAGATTAATGTCCCATTAAACTAAAGGTCGTCATATTATCTGTGGGCGGATTCTCATTAATGCCTGTACAAACCTGACGATATATATTTTACTTGCCAGATTGGTGTAACACTAAGGGNCAAAATTTGAACCTTGATATAAACACTTCTTTTACCTTGTTTACACCAGGTTGCAAAACAGGACCAAATTCTGTAATTGGTATACTTCTTCCTAGTCTTCAATAAAGTTTATATAACGCTATTGTAGAACCCATGCCGCTCTAGGTTGGAGACCTCAACAGCCAGCCCATCAGTCTCCATGCTTTGGGGTTGGGATGGCAGATTTTTCCCTGGGACAGAATGTTCTGATGAAGTGGTAACTTCCATGGCTGAGCAATAGAGAGGTTCAGGGAAAACACAGGGCCAGAGTGGTAGGATGGCTATAATGGTGCTATCACCTTCCATTATCTTTTTGAGAACCCTGGGGATTAGAGGCATAGGGGGTAAAACGTAAGCTAGATTAAAGTTCCAATCCAACATGAGCGCATCTACTGCTATTGCCTGACTATCCCTGTATCTGGAGCAGTAGCAAGGGAGTTTGTGATTCAGTCTGGATGCCATGAGGTCTATGACTGGGACACCCCATTTCCTTGTAACCATCTGGAAAATCTCTAAACTCAGCTGCCACTCTCCTGGGTGTCAGGATGTGCGACTTAGGCTGTCCGCAAGAACATTTTCTTTCCCTGCAATGTAAATAGCTTTCAGGTCTACTATGTGGTTTTCTGCCCAGTGCAGAATAGAGTTTGATCTTGTCAGCAATGAAGGACTTTTTGTTCCACCTTGGTGGCTTAAGTAGGAGACGACTGCCTTGTTGACAGCCCTGTGTCAGTCTTTGCCGTGTCCACTGTTGCAGCGGCCACCAAAATATTTTCTAGATATGGCCATACTTTGGTGAACGTCCTGGGAGATGTTGCTAGCCCGAAAAGCTAGCCTGAAAATGTTTTCCAAATACATGGGACCTTAAGAAATGATGGTGTACTTGAGTTATGGGAATGTGGAGATAGGCGTTACACAAATGTCTTTAAAGGTGTCCATGCGAAAAGATGTTACCTGGACATTTTCGTTTAGATGTCTTAAATCGAGTTTGGTGCGAAAGCCGTCTAAAGCCTTTCTGACAATGAAGAATTGAGAGTAGAGGCCTTTGAATTTTTCCATAGATGGGACAGGTTCTTTTTCATGGCCTCCTGTAGTTCCAGGTTCGATGGGGAGGGGGACCTGAAAAACATTTCTTGTTGTTTGGTTAGAAACTGAATCCTGTAACCTGAGCTAACAATCTGGATTACCCATTTGTCGGTGGTAGTCTTTTCCCAAACCTGACGGAAGCCAAGCATCCTTCCCCCTACTTTGGCTTCTGGAAGGGATCTGGAGTCATTGGTTAGAGAAAAAGGCAGAGGGCCTTTCTTTACCCCTAAGGCCTCGAAAAAGCTCTCTAGAGGTAATAAAGGATTGACCCTTCTGTAATTTGATCTTACCGAGATCCAAATTCCCTGAAAGGGGATAGACAATAACTTGGCTTTAGATTGCCTGTTAGTGGAACAGGGTCTTAACCCTGCGGGCAACCGATGCATTGGCTCCTACCCCAGGTGCTAGGCGGACAGGATCTAATGATGTTTGGCACAAACATTCTACGGATACTAGAATGTCACGTGTGGCAGGTTGGCGGTGCATCATGGCGCATAATGACGACTTACAGCGGCTTAGAGATGCTATGCTGGACAATACAGCCAGCACTTGTCCCTTGTCCTAGGAAAGAGGGTGGGGAGCAGTTCCAGCCCAGCTCACCCTTCAGGAGCTCACCTTGTCTGAAGTATAGCAATGGCAGAGGGTGGCTTTAGCAGAGGTATGAGGCAGAGCAGAAAGAAAGAAGACACACAAAGCAGGAAGAGGAGGGGGCTTTATAATGTCGGTGTCTTCTTTCTTTCCTGTCACACCTACCTCGGAGGGGCTAAACCCAATTGTATGGACTGCTAGGAGGAAGTAAAGGAAAATGTGTTTGTTAATGCAAATTCTGGTGGTGGGAATCCAGATGGTACATTCCCATAATGAACCTATAGATAATTGTCTTTATGCATTGTCAATGTAGATTCCCTATCAGTGCATGTTTTCTATATTTCCCTACTAGATCAAATTATATTCTTTGCTTTTGTAAGGAGAGGAACTCAGATCTACTCAAGATCCAGCCTTCAGTGCTGGAAGTCTTACCAACAGCAAGCCACTATGGATGATATGCATAGAGCATGTACACACAATGGGGAATAGGAGGTTCATAAGCCCTTATGGACAATCCTCATTTTTGCGCTGACTACATTTTTTATGAGGCCAGTGTGTAACTATTAAGGTTGGCCATGATGTCTGTAGTTATGTGCGTGTGATGGGATTGGTTTTCAGAATTATGCTGCTGCTGCTGTGGCCAAAAAATATGTATTTATGTTGTGGTGAGAGTGCTTGCACCACATCACAGTTGCCCACATCTCAGTGTGACCACCTTGTGCTGGAGTTCCGAGTGGATTACCTAGAAGCAGGTAGGATCTGGGTGTTCCAGCTCACTTAAAATCAGGAACTCACTTGCAGAAGCATATTTAAAAGTCCCATTCCCCAGTGAGTGCGGACTAGCGATCAGTTCCTGGGATTGTGGAGCACGACCTTGCCACTAGAGCAGTGGTTTCCAAGCTGTGCGCCTAGGCTCCATGGGGTGCCGCAGAATGTCTTTTCCATTGTGGTGGCACTTTGTGTTTCTTAGGAGCACAATTTTACGTCTTGTATAGGAGCAACACATGATTTGATGGCAACCTGAAGTATTTCTGTCTTTACCTAAATAGTTATTACACTGTTTGACTCAAAAACTTACAAAAATGGGAAATGATTGTGTCTTAGGGGCACCTAGAAAAATTCTGGAGACCCTAAGGGTGCCTCAAGTGAGAAAGTTTGGGAACCACAGCACGAGAGCATGGAGGATGGCGGCTGCAGGGTATTGCAGCACAAGAGACGATTGCACAGGAAATGCTGAGATTTTTTTATTTTTATTTTTGCTTGTTTTATATTATTAACCCATTGGTCCAGGTCCAAGCCTGTGTGTACTCATATCATGCAGTGTTTGAGCAGTATAGGCTGCATACACTGGACCTCGGAGGCATTATTTTAAGTACTTATGATACAATGCATAAAAATTTCACATATTTGTATGTAGGTATATAGCTTTAAAAAAAAAAAATAAATAAAAAATAAAATATATACACATTATGGAGGAGCAGCTTGTTTACTGAACTAAAACAGGCAGGTTTTTCCCCATTGCCTATACACTAGCGGCAGACAGAGTAAAGAGTCTGGGGGTTTACAGGTGGTAGAGGCAGCTGACAAAACTTATCCAGCAACAATAAAAACTATTTAAAAAAAATGAATCTACCCCATTATCCTGTACATTCCAGGTTTTATGCAATAATTGTCATCATAAGCATCATGCATCACTATTACCTCTACCTCCTGGCTCTGTCACTCTTGGCAATAGTAGTGTAGTGTTACCACCTGCTATGGTGTCTCAGACAGCTGTATGTCATGAGTAGTAGATGTTCTATTCTGTTACATCTCAGGTTGCTAAACTTTTAGAAATGATTACATACAGATACCCAGTGAATATGACATTAGAGTGTATCATATGGACCTGCCTATAGGGGGCAGTGCATAAACCAGGAATTCTAGATGGCAGTAACTGAATAGGCATACAATTATTTACAGTAGCCTTTTCTGAGCGGGTGACATTGTCAGACTATGTTTATGAATAAATGCGGTGGAGCATGTGAGTGTATAAAACTTTTCTACAGCTACATAGACCCTGGGGCTGGTCCAGAGCTGCACAAGTGTAGTCCTGAGCAAAACAAGAACTATATAACTTAAGCTGCATAGTGTATTTCATTTGAATATCAGAGTTGAGCTAGGCTAGGAAACTTCAACTCTAATTCTGTTTCCACAGTTTATTCTTGCCTCCCCCTGCAGTTCAGTGTTTGGTTTTGTCCAGGTCTACACTTGCACCTGTTTTCCCCTTTCTCCCAAACTCTGAATTAGCCCCCCTGTATCAACAACGAAAGTCAGTAAACTCCCTTTGCCTTTATTTTCATCATCTACTTAATGGAAGTCACAGAACAAACAAGAAAGAATCTGGATAAAGGGCATTGCAGACTTACCTTTGTGAATCGAACCTTAGGAGTGTGTGTCTGAGTTTGGGGTTAACATGTGTGCCTGTGTTTGTTTGGCTTAATGATAATCCCTCTCCTGCCGCACTGCTCTGCTGCTCTTAGAAACCGCTCGGTAAACATCTATTTTAAGCCACGACAAGTACAGAGCTGGGAAGGGAGAGAGACAGACACATAGAAATGATAAAATGAGATAAACGCTGTTAATATGATTGCAACACTTTCTTCTTATGCGTTCTCCACTATCGTTTCTAATACATTGTGTCGGTGATGTTTATCTTGGCCATGGCCTTTTCACACTGTGGGCTCTGTCTGAACAGGGCCGTCCTGTCCCTTGATTTCATATCTTTGTTTACTTTGTATACATCTGTTTTATGTTCTCTTTCCGCAGCGGCTCGATGCGTCATCCCTATTTATATTGCCTTACAAAAAAAGAATCAAAATAATCATAATCAGGGTTGTTGACTTATAGTTTCTCCCTCCACAATGCCCCACCACCTGGAAGGCAAACCCTATACATTTACTATATACCTCACAATATTGTAGGGGCCTAAAGCAGGACAAATAAGTCCCATCCTGACTCCGCTAAGCCCCGTCCAACTCCACCTATGTCCCCTCCATTTACCCACCACGGGTAAAATATCAAATTTTTACTTTTCATTAAATGAACAAAAAACATTATTGCAGATAAGGGGACAAACTTGTAGGGGGCAGGACAGTCAGACAGTCTCCCAAAAGTGGGACTGTCCCCCTGAAAACGGGACAGTTGGAAGGTATGTTGCAGTGAATGGGCGGGCAAGATGTCATGCAGCTCTGCCCATTTATACATGCAAGCATGTAATCTCTCATGAGAAGGGACCCCTTCCTCCTATTATCTCCTCCCTCCTGTATTTCTCCATGCTATGTATGTATTTCATGTTTTGTTACTGTATACTATGACATTGTACCCCCATGCTATATGTGATTTCATGTCTGTTATAGTCCTGTATACAATTACACTGTACCCCATGCTATGTATGTACTTTCGCCATGTACGGCGCTTTATAAATAAATGTTAATAATAATAATATTAATAATAATAATAATTAATATAATAATAATATTAATAATAAAGTTGTAGGAAGGGGAAAGTATAAACTGTTTGCCTCTCACTCTTTTCGAGGTGTGTGGGCTAGTTGTGAGCTAAGTGGGAAGGGGGAGAGTTTCTGGAGAGTCACTTCTCCCACTGATTTAATTGAAAAACTACAAGTCTCCATTGACTTCATTATATTCTGTGTTTCCATACCGCTACTTCTAAATGTCCATACCCCCACTTCTAAATTTCCACTTCGACCACTGGATAAGGGTAAAAAGGCCAGAGATCAGAAAATATATTACATATTTTGTATCGCATGTGACGGTTTATGTGACTGTCTTCTGGGTTCTTGTAGATTTGAATGAGGTTGTGGCCTTGGTGCTCGGTGCCGTCTAATCTCCACACTGCACATCTGCCATAATGGAAAAAACCTTTTTGTGTTTTAAGCCATGTTTCTTTAGGTGGTTCTTTTTTGAATTTTTTTGAGTTTTTGGGACATTATCCTAAACTATATTGCATATTATCTTTCTATCATACTATCATGCTGTTTGTGTCTCAGCTTTGATGCAGAGAGTGCAGCGAGTGCTAAAGGAAGGGGACAAATGTAACTTTTACTGTAAAGACAAGTTATCTCTCCCATTCCTATCCAGACCTTCAATGTGTTCCTATTTTAAGTGAGGACAGATCGCAAAAGTTAAGCTAGGGGTCAGAGATTGGAAAGGGGTTTGACAAAGGGAGTGGCTCAGGACCCAGCAGGAATGTGGCATCAGATTCCCCCTGGCACTGCATTTGGAACTCAGAGAAGCGGCAGCAGAATATAGGATCCATCCCAGCATTTAAACGTCTCTGAGTATTTTCATCCTTCTGGCTTATCCCTTAGGACACCTGTGAAGTTCTGGGCTAGTTTTCAGAAAGGTGCTTTATGAGAAAATTATGCGCACATGTACCCAAAAAAGAGGCTACAAATGACATTGTTCAGTGGCTATCTCATTTGCAGAGTGCTGAATGACTTGCATTACTTATCACTAGTGTGCTGGATCTCTAACGGTGCACTTAATAATAAATTCATGAGGCATGTAACATTATTTTAACCTCTGTTCCTAACTAAGAAGATGACTTGCATAATTTCCTGGCAGACTCCAGTTTCCTTGTGCTCCCAGCATAGGGACATAAGCTGTCAGCAAATGCAGATGTTAGATTGTCACTTTCATTAGCGTAATGGATTAATGGGACGCCAGTCACTATCGGATTTTTGCTGCAATGAAAACGTGACAGAGGGCATAGATTTTTCTGTCCCTGCAGTACACATAGTTGCTCACTAGATGGTGCTGTGGCAGTTTATACAGGTATATGATAACAGTTGGTATTAACGTCTCCCTGAACATGGACTGTAGACGATAAATTGTATTGTACTAAATGCATTGTCTAATATAATTTTACTTTTCTTTGAAAAAAAGACCCTGAAAAACATCAATAGTTCAATGCAATTGAAAGCAATTTAGACAACAATATAATAGTTAGCAACATTGCAGAAGAATCTTAAATCTTTTCAAGTGTAACTTCATATGTAACTACAGTAGGCAGGATGTTATGGGAATTAGAGCATATGGTCTTTAGATATTAAATTACAGTGAAGGCCTCACCCCGTTCATTAAAAAGGACCACTATTTTTCCATCTTGTCCTGATTTTTGTGCAGCCGTTACTGATTAACCCCCTATTCACTAAGGGCTTGGGTAAGACCTCAAGCACAATCCTTATTTTTACACCAGCCTCATTTATGTGGGATATGTGAGTAAAGGTTAAAGCTGGGCACACACGGTAAGATAAATTGTTCCAATTTAAGGATTTTTTCAAGAGTGGGCAAAACCATGTTGAATTGCAGGGGGGGTTAAAATGAATGT
>JABWIB010000860.1:59520-72704 GCA_016617825.1 Platyplectrum ornatum | reverse complement strand
AGCTTCCATTTTTATGAATGGCCAAACAAGCTTTCAGTGCTTATGAGTGTCTTTATATAGTGCTACTATGGAAATCTCCACTCTCTGCTGACGAATGGCCTTTTGACGAATTTTACAATCCGTCATGACGATGTGTGGGTGAATACAATATTCGTCAGTTAGTGAATTCCATTTTTGTATCCATTGTATGGCAAAATTNGTCACGGCGATATGACATTGACGATCTGTAAACATCAATCAAAATGACGAAAAAATACACATTCGTCACTTAGTGAATACACGTTTGACGAATTCATCAGCAATATTGTCAGCCACTGACGAATTCTTAAATTCATCAGTTAGTGAATTCCCCCCCAGGAACGCTGAATCAGGTCCTAAAAGAGCAGCATGTGCTAGTACACTGTGCAGCTGGAGATTGTTACTGAAATCATTCAAACCATCTTATCATATGCAAAATGTGTGTATCCAGCGCATGCATGTGTCCATACATAGTTGGCTTCTCATACATGACAGCCTGTATAGTATATTCTCAGGCCAGGCTGCTGCAAAGTGTAACATTCTGCTGCCCCATATGATCCACTGTTACTATTTGGGAAGGAACCTGTCATAGTTTTCTACTGAAGCTGCCTGGAATCATTATAATTTAATGCACAGCAGTAGTGTAAATGAGGTCTTGGTGGGGAATGACACTTTGCAAATGACGAGGAGTGCTGAGTCCAACACCTCATCAATTCTACAAAGTGAGAAGGGGAAGGGCTAATGTTCTAATGGTCCACAGTTTGTTTAGATTGTAAGTTCTGCAGGACAAGGTACCATTTAGCACAACCCTCCTGCAATGCTGTTGTGTGCAGTGTTCTTTGTTATCTCTCATATGTATCTGTATCTCTATCTGTACTTTACTTATTCTGATATTTATTTGCAGTGCTACATGTTTGCTACAGGTTTTTCAGACTTGTGTACTTAGAACTGAACAATGTGATTACTTCAGAAAAGGAAGAGTTAATCGCCTGGAGGCATATTACATCTCTAAAAATACTTTTATCCTATTCTCAGCAGAGAAATGCCATCTTTTGTTGCAGAAAGGTAGTAAGAGTGTGCAGAGGGCAACACGGGGACAAATGGCATCGAGATTTGAAAGCAATGACCTTTCTGCCAACTCCTTCGCACTTCAATTCAATACCCAGGCTCTGTTACTATCTCTGTATATCTTTTGTCAACAGTCATGCAAAATGAGGGCAGGGAGGTTAGCACCACATAAAGGGCAAAAGTGCAGAAATGAAGTCTCCTGAGCTCATTTAAACCGTAAATGGACACAATACCTCCCTTAAAAGGCATTAACGGTGAGGTTTCTCTCTATTGCTGCAGATTCTTTCTCCTAATGCTGAGCAGACAGGATGCTGTTGGCTTATACATTGCTGATCATCTCCTCTGTTACCTTTCTCACCTAGACACAAATGGGGCTCAATAGCGAGGAAATTGCAGAGAATAAGCCCAGAGACTTGTATGTCGCCACTCATGTTAGATGCCAGAAGTTCATTTAAAACCAATTTGTATTGTAACTGCCATAGTATAAGTTTTCCCAGTGCATATTAGCTGTCAAAGGTATTATCATTTAATCAGGGCTCGAAGTGGGGGGGTATACGGGGGTATGCCATACTGGCACTTCTCCCACTGATGTAATGGAAAAATTAAAAATCTCCATTGACTGCCATTATATTCTATGTTTCCATACCGTCTCTTCTGAATGCCCATCCCACCACTTCGAAATTTCCACTGCATTTAATGCTGAAATATTTTTGATCCAGACCTCAGTGTGCGCAGCAGTCATCCTATGCGGAGAAATACTTACAATCCATACCTCCTGTCCAACTGTCCCGATTCCAGCGACACATGATTTTGTGTGCTTTCTCATCTGCGTTATTGTTTGTCTTGAACTTAAGGCAACACTTTCTTTTATTTCTACTTCCATTTTTTTAATGTCCTCTATGGCACGTAAAAGGATGGCGTTATGGTGAAGCCATATTGGCACCAAGGGTGGAGCTTGGACAGTCGTGCTGAGCAGGGCTTATTTGTCCCAATGTCACCCTTTTGGAATGTTGTAAAGTATGACATCTATGCTTTCTTAAAGACCCTCCCTTCGCAAGGATGGCACTTTCAAAACCAAAGACTATCCACCATTTGCATTATGTGTTTGGATTGTTGAGGAAAGGAAACATATCGGATTGACTGCAAAGCACCGGTACACAAATGGTCTACTTGCCTAGAGCAGCAGTTGTGTTCATGTCTGAGTCACACTTTAAAGTTTGACCAACATGTCCACATTTAACTTGTTTTTTCTGCAACAGAATCTTATAGAGCCCCATGTCTTTAACTTCATCTGCATAACTCTCCCCGCAAGGTTTTCTTTTTTCAGAATCAAAATTTTTACAGAAGGAAAAGGGAACAAGGGGAAAGAAAAAGCATTCATATTCCATCCACAACATCAGGGTTACAGCTGGTGACAAAATGTATACAGTAGGTACAGTAACCAAGAATAAAATAAGAAAGGCAATGCACACTAAAAAGGTGAAATACTGGAGGAAGGGATGGCTGAATGAAAAAAGAACAGAAAAACAAAAGAACACATATGCTTGAAAATAGGTGGTTGTAAAATATAGAAAAGAGTAGAGGCAGAATAGAGGGAAGAAAGCGGTGAAAAGAAAGGGGATGGACAGAGGGAAGAAGAGAAGGGGAAGCATGAAGGGAAAGGCAAATGTGTACGAGGGTTAGTCCACATGGGGATGTAGATATGGGAGAGGTTTAAATTCTGCTGCAATGAGGCTAATGCCCAGTAAGGACAAGATAGGGGGGNGAGTCACCGCTTATCAGAAAGCTACACTCTAGGGACCATGAGGGTGTCGAAGTAGGACCCACCTTTTAGACTCAAATAAAGCCAAAATATGTGTCTGCTGATCTAAAGGTAAGTATTACAATTCTATGGAAACAAAGGATGGCTCTCTCGACGTCCGGCAGGGTGGCCCGACCTCTCCAGGTAGAGAACATCAAGGAGAGAAGCCTGAACCGAGCCACACGAAGGAGCAGTCGGCTTAATCCAATGCTGTAAAATAGTTTGTTTTGCCACTGTAACAATGACAGACAATAGGGGGGTATTCTGCCTGATCCAGCCACGCTTCAAAGTTGGCCCAAACCAACGAAGAAGAGTCAAGTGGGAGATGGAGATAGAGTCCAGAGTCCAGAGTTAATAATTTCATGCCAACAAACGCGGATTTTGCCGCACTCCCAATGTGGCCTTAGAAGCGCAATGCCCCTTTTCCTCCAAGGTCATATGGCTCCTGTGAGCTTGGGATATATAAACTCTGTGGATAATCTTGAAAGCACAGTTGACTTAAGGTCAGGGGAAGACAGTCGGTATGTCTCTAGACCAAGCTTTGAGGACAGATTGATGTTTCCTGTCTCCCCAGAGGTCTAGCAGTTCAGTATACAGATAACGAATGTGATAAGGATGGCGTGATAGAGATGGTAGGAGGGTGTCCAGGACGGTATGTGTACCCATTGTGTTGTGGACAATCTGTTGAGCGTAGTGGCGGCACTGGAGAAACATATAAAAATGTTGTGTGGGAGAGAAAAGCTGCCTTGATTTCCTCACAAAGAATTGTATTTGGGAGTGTACGTTTACATTTACATTTGCGGTTGAGGGCCACTCAAGTCAAATACGTGATGTGTCATGAAATAGGACATGGTTACAAAGAGAAGTCGGAGATCTGGATCAAGTAGGATAGGCGTGGGAAAAGCACACTTTAAATTACAGGGGCTAGGCCAAGCAGGGAATGTGGCAATGGGAGCCAAGAGTGGACAGTGTTGGTCAGGGAACAGAGCACGGGGGTAAATACCTTCAAGAGATACCATCAGCAGCATATCATCCGCAAAGAGGGTCAATTTGAGAACTGAAGACCAAATAGTGATACCATGGGATGCAGAGTTTTGGCGCAGCACATTTGCCAGAGGTTTCTGTATTTGAAACTAATTGGATCAGACAATGCGGCATGATTGTCTATGTATCACAAAGGGGGTGGGGATAGTTGAGAACTGGGAGGGTATATAATCAAATATGGCATTTGTGAGTTGGTGAAGTTTGGTCAGAACTGAGTTGAGGATTATTTTGTCCTGTTTTCCATTATGTTAAAGGGCCGATTCAATCCCGCACGAAGACGGAAAAAAACGCGAAGTGCGCTTTTTCCCGTCTATTATGGGACTGAAAACTCGCGTCTTTTTGTACGCACCTCTATGAGGTGCGAACGAAAAAACGCGAGTTTTCCTGCCTCATGCAAATAGCGTAAGGCAGAAAAACATCGCGCGAAGAGGATTGAATCGGACCCTAAATGTTGGGAGCGATGCCATATAAAAAAAAGAAATATGCCCCAGTATCACTGTAGGTAACCAGTAACAAATTATACTATTCTATCTGTAAAATAAAATGTGTTACACATATTTGCAAACAAATGAGAAAAGCCCCCATCTTGTCATGGCTGTGTGGACACCTGGGGATGCCTCTAGGTGAGTTAGCACCCCTGTCATTCATGCACCTGCACTTAATTAACTAATTGATCTGAGCAACCACCACTCTGTGTATTACCCCTTTTTCACCAAGAACCTAGGTTCAGACCTGGGTTTGTACCCTGCATTTTTCCCAGGTTCAGTATAAAAGAGCCNTTTTCCACTGCAGTGTGAACCTGGGTTTTTCCAGGGTAGACACTTTTTCCACTGCCAGACAGAACACCTGGGTCTAATCATCTGCACCAATTTTCTATTGTACACAGCAATGCAGACCAGAATGCTCATTCACACCCCTTTTCCACTGCAGAGACCCAGGTAAAAACCCTTTACCCGGGTTTAATTTACTGGGACCCTTTTCCACCAAACTAAACCTGGGTCTATGTGCAGAAACCTGGGTTTTTTTTGTCAGGGGAAAAGGGGTATAAGTGAGCTATGCCAGATGCATAAGGTGGATGTTTTAAAAGTCTAATCCAGACCTGAGTGGTAGCAGGTTTATACATAATTTCAGACAACAAGCATATCAAAGTCCTGGATAAAGCTGACCTGTCACTACACCAAAGCCCATTGGAAGATTTATCAACTAGCAAAACAATGATTTTACAATGATTCGTATGCTGAGTAGCCTTTACAAAGAAATGTGCACATAGTTCATCATCTCACTGTGTATACATTTCATAAGCATGATTCTATTGAAAATAGCACCAGAGTTTAGATAAAGCATACAAGTGTAGCCAATGACCTTAAAAGCCAAGCATGCCATCAGGAGCATATTCAGTTCCTTATGTCTGTCTATCTGATTCTAGCAGATATAGTCACTGTAATGTAAATTAAACTGCCTGGACATGAGACTCTACCACCTCCATAAGGAAATCATAGTTTTACATGTGTGTCCACCGCCACCACCTCTGTTTCACTATTTTATCTATCTATCTATCTATCTATCTATCTATCTATCTATCTATCGCAAATTGATAGAGGGGCACTCCACTGGGTATATTTACTAAGCCGCGAGTTTGCAGTGGATTGGAAAGTGGGGATGTTGCCCATGGCAACCAATCAGATTTGAGTTCACATTCTCCAGTGTGTAAAATTAAACTGAAAGCGTGAATCTGATTGGTTGCTATGGGCAACATCTCCACTTTCCAATCTCACTGCAAACTCGCAGCTTAGTTGCGGCACCCACGGTATATACAAAATATTCCATATATATATATATATATATATATATGATATAAGAGAATAGTATGTATATGTAGTATATATATATATATATATATATATAATGGTAAGTCTGGCGGTCCGGCAATCCGACAATGGAGCCAGCGGGCCCCCTAGGGCTGCGGGCACCATAGCTGTTGCTATGGCTGCTATAGTGGTAGTTACGCCCATGCTTTTGAACCTTTCATTTCAGTTTGTGGTTGTGCATGTTCCCTCCAGGAGTTTAGTAAATGGCGAACAGACTTTATGCCCCCAGTGTTTCTTAATATGCTTCATAAAAATTTGACAGTGGCAATTTATAACGTGAGACCTAGGGATTATGTCATGGTTGTTTTATTCAGCTGCTGTGGCCTTTCGAGCGCCCCTGTGTTCGTTCTCTTATTAGCACGTTTGTTATAATTTCTGAGCAGGGCCGCAGCCAGCGCGCACATATTTGTTTATGTGTCAGGGAGCAATCTGCTTAACTCAATCATCGTCGCTCCGTCATACAGAGCGCTGGGAAGTCGCACACTTGCCACCTGTCCTTTAGGCTTATACAAGGAATTTATTCCTGTACCATCATAAAACGAGGCTTTTGTGTGATAAATAATAATGTTCAATTATGTAACACTACAATGTATTTCATATTGCAGAATGTATAGGTCAAAGAACCCATTAGATTAGGTGGAGGGCACATGTGCTTGGATATATAATACCCATTCTGTGTTTGGGTGACATTTATTTTCTGACCTTGTCATACCATCCTGCAGGCATTGCACATGTACTTTTACTTTCATGTCATGAAATCATCAGCCATCAGGGCAAACATTGTGCCTGTGCACACAGCATTGATATTTGTTGTATAAAATCCAGTGTTACTGAGGGTTCAGAGAGACTCCCAAATTTCGTAATATATATCCTGGGTTCTCTCTTTTAATTTGTGGATTTGTCCTTTGTCTATTTTGTTGCTTTTCATATTTTGTGTGCTTTTTATTTCTTTATATATTCATATTAAGGATCAGCATGGGAGGGGGGGACACTATCATAGATTTTTCCTCCGGGCACCTTGGATGAACCTACGCCTCTGCATGTTATCATTCCTAAAAACGTACCCAGGCAATGGGTCATGTCTTCACGTATGAGGATAAGTTCTCTGTGTTCTCTTCTGCCTTTGTCGCAGAAATAATAGTATAATTCATTTTCTTTATTAGATGAAATAGAATAATAATGTAAAAATATTTCGGTCAGGAATTCCAGACACAGCGTAAGTTCATTTAAAATGAAGTCTCTGTAACCTAGTGAATAAAAAAGAGTTTCGTACATAAATACTAATGAGCTACCTTCTGATTTCACATTTTATAATGATAATCGCTCGAGCCATTTTGCATCTGAATAGTGNAAAACATTAGGCTGTTTAGTAATATGCTGTGATATGTGCAGTAACCAATGACAGCTAATTAGACATTATTGAATGTCCATTATATTGCACAATAAAGTAAATACTTACTGGTCACTGTATGTAGTAGAATATAAGGGACCATTTTTCATATGCAACAGTATGGGGTTCTGCTGAGGTTACAGGGACATCTGTGCACAGACTTTAGGATCTCACATACATAATACACTTCTATACGAATGGATATCCAAGTGGGTGATCAGCCTTAGGTTTGGATCCTTAATACCAAAGGAGCGAATCCAGACTTAAGAAAATGAAGTGTTCGGTGAAATTGCTTGCGTAAGTGTGCAGTGTGTGTGTGTGTGTACAGTACAGTTTTAAGCACAGATAGAGTGCGCCCACGCATACACACTCTATTTTGCACACACAGAAAGCAGTGTGGATCTGCTCCAAGGTGATGAACCTATTAGTATAAGCTTAAAAACACCTTTTTAGTACCTTATATCAGTGATCCAAGTTAAAGGCAAATTAAAAGTGATGGTATGGACATTTTGAAGTGATGTAATGGAAATAGAAAATAAAAAGTGCATGGAGATGCCAGTAGGAGAAGTGATCGTACGGCATACACCCCCCTCTTAGCCCTGCCTTATATAATATAAGCCTTTTGTGATTGTTCACTTATTGTGATATTGTCTGACCCATTATCAGTATAGGATTGTTTACTCTTGTTACCCCATGTATAGTATGCTATGAACATTGCTCGTATGTATACTTTTCAGAAATACAAGATTTTTTAGTATTATTATCTGTAAAATGGGATATTTGTCATTTATATTTGTTAAAAGGATTGTCTTTCTCTGTGTTTCCATTAACAATATTCATGGCCATTCATTTTCTACTATTTTAATTTATAACAGTATTGGATCTCTTTCCATAACAGTCTGCTATTAGACATTGACCCCTTCGTTAATGGAGTGTAATAGGTCTCGTTATTAACCTAGCCATAATTAATAATTAGTATTTTTCATGTCTGTCTCTTACTGATTTTATTTCCCCAGGACAGGTAACGAAACGTATGCCTGACAGAGCGGCTAGTAATTCTGCCTCATAATGCTAAAGTTATAAACTTACAGGGTTCATTTGTGTAGATATTATATTTTCCAATATTGCAAATAGAGGTTTTGTGATTTCTACCTAAATGATCTCTTTATCTGTAATAAGTGTTTCCATGTTGTAAGAAGCAAGAAGTGGAAGTCGCATTAGTGTAATCACTGATATATATGGTATTAAACAATCATTATAATGTATAGGTTAATCATAATAATACTAGATTTGCTGGAATGAAGCATTTCTGCCTGTGCCATAACCTTTTACCATACTTATTCTGAATTTAGCACGCCATCATAGAACATGCAGATGAAGCCAGTAGTCTATTTGTCACCTTCTGCATCTCCTAAGCACATTCAGACTCTGCTCCGAGTCAAAAGATAATTACGCAAATTTATCACAATTGCCAATCAAGGTGCAATGAGCGGGCCTCTCATTCCTTCCACAAAATTAGCTCCCGCCACATGCAAACATGATGTTTTCTCCCAGAAAATCAATGTCAGGGAAATTACACCTTTCAGCGAGATGCACAAACAACCGTGACATGGAATGACCTGCCTCGCAGCACAGATCAGGAATTAACCCCTTATCAGATTGCCTTCACGCTCCGTGTTAATTTAACAAGTGGTGTCATTTTATTTTTGCATTTCACATTAATGAAATATAGATGTGGGGACCAGCTCAATAAACAGAATTAATCTTTCTGTGTCATTTGGTTCATTCCGCTGGAAGCAGAACTAAAGGAGGGATATTATACTGAAAGGATTACTCATTCTTAAGATGTTTTATGGGGCAAGATGTCTAAATATGAATATGATCAGCTATTAGCATATTACCATGATGCGCTATTCCACAGGGCCTCGTCTGTTATTCTAATGAAATCCTGAAGTCCAAAGTGTATGACAAGGTTTTACTATTAGACGTGGCTACAGACGGGGTGTTACCATGGATATTGCTTCGTTTAGTTTTGTAACTTTTTTCATACTCTTTAGTGACAGCCTGTGTAAGATGGAAGGGGGGGAGAGCACTCAAATGTTTAGTTTGCAGAGGCGGCCAACACCCTAGCACTGGCCCTGCTTGTTGCTCCATTGTATTTAGTGTATTCTGATGAATATTTATTTGTATTGTGTAATCTCCTCCTTTGCTATTTGCATTCTTTGCATTTGACTTCTATTATCTTCAACAAGTGGCTCTGTGCAGCGTTCGAAGTAGGGGTTGTAAGGTGGCGGTAATGGCGCTAAGACCCTTATATAAGCCCCGTCCCCTCCGGGCCCATGATTTTTTAAACTAAAGCTCCCCCTCCAGTGCTGAGGGGGTGAACCTTATAAAAAGGCGTGTGGCTTATCAGGAGAAGTGTCGGTATGGCATACCGGCATATACCGGCCCACTTCGAGCCCTGGCTCTGTGTATATTGTGGTTTACCTCCACATTGCACCTGTCAGCGCCTCCTTGACCTAGGTCCTCTATGTATGTATGTAAATGTTCTTGTTTGTCATCCTGTACATTATGGTTTCTGTAGTGGACCACCTCATCTTCTATCTTCACTACTTCACTTCCAGATGCTGTGACCTGCTCGGTGCCAGCCACACGAGACAATCCCCACCCTCAGGGGCCCTGGCACATACCTGCCTAGTTAGAACCCATGTATCACTAGATTTGAGAATACCCGCTTTTCACTCGCACTGAGTTATCAGTGGATATGTGGATATCCAGTTAGTAATAATTAGTATTCTGATGGTTATCAAAAGCAAGACAATCTCTAGGGTACTTTACAGTCATTTATGTAACATTAGCAATAAACCAAGTGACAAAAGTGAAATCATCGTCTCGTGAACGTGGAAACTCTTCATCTCTGCCATGCTATGCATCAGGCCAATCAGTATACTTCCATCCTTTACAAGAAGACATTACTTGTGATAGGCTCAGGAAAAACACCTTTAATGTGACCGTTACAAACAATAAAAACCCAATGAAAGATACAAAAACTTCTAAACCAATTTATATTTTACTGGTTCTAAAAAATATATTTCTGGGAAATGTCTTTGTGTAAAACACAGTTCTGGACTTCCTTATCTCCAGTTAGTTTATACTTAAACTATATTAAAAATATGACTTTATAAAGACAAGCTAATCTGCAAACTCCTCTACACCCTGGACATTTAAATGATACAACTTGACCGCTGGCTTTGTTCATTTATGATAATCCAAGGACAAGTAATGCACAACCCGACAAAAGGTCAGGCAAATCATACCCACAACAAATTATTCTGATAATTTGCCCATGATCTGTAATTATAACGGGGTTGGCAAAGACTGCAAGGTTACAAAAGATATTTGATCTGCAATATTCAATTGGTTATGGTGAAGATGAAATCTCAAAGAATTATTATTTCAAAATGACTAAGTTCTTCCAGTGCCCAAAGACAAAATGAAAGGAAAGACAAATGGATTATGTTCTCTGGCTGTTATGCAAGAGTCCAGATGTCATTATTTTCATGATTTAATACACTCTCAACTTGATGTAAATGCGCCATGCATAAAGAGTTGCTATCATTAATTACTCAATTCAGCCATTAATCTGGATGTTTGGCTGAGCAGACTGTCAATGGTCCTGTAATAAAGGGGAAATGTTTTAGGGCTCAGATCTGCTGGTTTGCTCATCAGATGAACATCAATTATATCATAAATATAAATATATATAATGAGATTAACATTAATTATACCATGATTAATAAAATATAGGATTTCAAGAAAAAGATGAAGATCTGAAAAAAGAACGCAACCAATCAAGTTCCTGCCATCATTGTTAAAGTACACTGATAAATGATAGCTAATACCTGATTGGTTGGCACTAGAAACTTTCCAGTTTCTCCTCTGTTATTACAAATAAACCCAAATGCCACTTAATGTTGGCATTTGTTAAAATATAAGCTGTCAATTCACCATTTACTGAAAGTTTGTGAACAGTTTTATAGAAACTGCATGAAGAAGAAGCCATGTGCAAATCCTTGTGAGCAAATTGTCAGAAAGGAACTTTCTCTTCCCCCTGATGAAGCCTGTTCCGGAGCCTGGGTATGTACCAGGTATGTGCTGGGTATGTGCCGGGCATGTACTGGGGCTGTGCTGGGTATATACTGGGTATGTACTCGGGCTGTGCTGGGTATATACTGGGTATGTACTGGGGCTGTGCTGGGTATGTACTGGGTATGTGCTGGGTATGTACTGGGTATGTGCTGGGTATGTGCTGGGTGTGTACTGGGTATGTACCAGACTCCAGTACAGGCTTCAGAAGGGGGAAGAGAAAGTTCTAACTAATAGTATAAATTCTTTATTTAGTGAGAACAGCCAGAACAGGAAACAGTACAAGAAACAGAGTATGCGGCAAGATACATTGGCTAACAAACACAGATAAACAGAACATGTGGCACATAACAGCTGAAGACATGGACAATAGGAGCCACCTATATAACAAATGAAAAACAAGAGAGAAGGGGAGAGAGGGAAAGAGAAAGAAGGGAGGGGGGAGGTGCCAAGTAGGAGCTGAGATAACGTAACTGACAAGGTGCGAGCAGGGTAAGCGGTTGTAGAGACAGTCAAGAGGACGGCCTAGGGGGAGATGAATGGAGAGGAGCATGTTCTCCATTGACCTATAAAATTCCACCCTCTGCATCCACTCAGAGATTGTGGGGGGCGCAGTAGAGCACCAATGAACAGGGATCACAGCCCAAGCAGCGTTTGCCAGGTGGAGCAGGAGAGAGTGTTTGAGGGAAGCAATAGGACCGGGGGGGGGGAGAGAGAGCACCAAGACTGCACCCCAGTGGGAACGTCCGGACCAATGACCCTATGAGCGATCTCGATGACCCCCGACCAAAAGGGGCGAGGACCTGACAGCCCCACCAGATGTCCAGAAGTCATTTAACAAATAGACAATTGAAATCAAATTCCCTGAATATTTCCCCTATCTCTGCTGTGTTCTTATGTTTCTAGCAGTATTAATATTAGAAAGTGAGGCTTGTGTACATGGGTAGAACCATAAGCCCTGGAATGTTTGTGTTCAATACACAGTGGGCCTGATTCAGAGGATAGAATCTGGCTGTTTTTTGGCCAGATATGTTGCGCTTAACCGCACTACGCATGCGTGAAAGAAAAAAAGTCGTCCGCAATGTAGCCGTAATAAACGCATCCGTGTTTTCTGTTAGCGACTTATGGGCGTGTTTTAACATGCTAATTTATCCAATTTCTTCCAAGCAACTTGCATCACAATTCACACACTTGAGAAGCACCTTTTATTTGCACCACCTCTGATCATGGTGCAAGTCCACCGTAGCCGACAATATTTAATTATGTGGAGCTGGAACAGCTGAGTAAACCAGCTTAAATATCTGAATGTGCTGCAGCATTTATCCTCTCTTGCAGAAACAAGCGCGCCACACAGACGTTCAGGTCCTGCATGTGGATTTTATTTTGTTTTGTTTATTAGATTTGGTAATACTGTTTTACAATAAAAAAAAGTTACATTTGAATATTTAAAGAAAAGTGTCATTGTTTAAAAATAATAATAATAATAATATTAAAAAATAAAATAAAAATAAATAAAACTAACCCCATGCTTGCGCACGATTCAGTGCACCTGTGAATTAGGCACATACAGTATTTCAACGCGTCCACACACACTCTAAATCAAGTTCCCAATCTGATTACGCACAAAACCCTGTTAAGTCTGCGTTCCGTGTTCCAAATATATTTATCAGGATCTGTGGACAAAACCCTGAATAAAGTGTGCATGCAACTCTGTAAGTATACAATACATAACTGTATTCAATGGATCAGCTCTCTGTATATGACACTATATAAGCAACAAGGATATGTGTGTTCACAGTACGTTCTAGGGGTACTATCCCTTTCTCTGCACCACTCTGCATTTAAGCAG
>JABWIB010000860.1:41321-51712 GCA_016617825.1 Platyplectrum ornatum | reverse complement strand
TCAAACTAAATGACGAAAAAAAACACATTCGTCACTTAGTGAATACACAATCGACGAATTTGTCAGCAATATCGTCAGCCACTGACGAATTCGAGAATTCGTCATTTACTGAATTCCCCCCCTGATCCATTATACACACACCTGCAACCTGCATATGCTAAAATGATCACCTCACAGTACACATAGGTCAGGATCCAGATTTCCAAACAAAATGCTTCCGATAACTCCCAATTGTGGATGAGCTGCACTTCCCTCCACATGAGTGCTGAACCCCATCTGCACACACAGCCCTATGCAGGAAAATGTGTTGTACAGAATTAGATCCATAAGACAGAACCTCATCCATACAGTAAAATTTCAATGATTCTCCGTATTCATCCATCCACGCTTGCAGTGAAGTCCTGTCCCATGGATGAAAACAACTCCATACAATCAGTGTCTCGATGTGCTAGTTCTGGGCTTGTGCAGTGCAAGCTATGAGCTATTTCCATACACAGCATGCGTAAATCCACTGTCATTCCGGGTCTGGATCCTTGTCAGATTACCTGTCACTGCATTTTTACATAATAATGGGCAGAGCTACAAGATGATATCTTAGTACATCTTTGCAGAGACCATGTTGTAACCCTTCGTGTTGTTTCAACAATGGATTTGGAGTTATGAAGTCATCAAGAAGAGGAGTAAGAAGCATACATGACTGTATGGATAACAGGTCTATTTTTCATACATGCCTTTGATGAATGAGTTTTAGTAATCCTGGTAACTTCAGAGATTTCCTCAGAGTGAATGTCCCCAGGAGACACTGCAGCTGAAACTACTTTCTCTTTTTTTTTTTAAGTTGCGTTTATTTAATTTTGCAATATACAGAAATACAAAACACTACATTTACACACAACCCAACCCCAACAATGCAGAGGTATCAACAGACAGTAACAAAACACAAAAGGCAAAACACAGCTTAGTACAAGGTAAAATCAAACAAATAGAGGGGGACGCCCGCCGAGAAGGTTACTAGAGCAGTCCTTACAGATAAGTGAGTACCATGCCCACTGATCAAATGCTTCTATATATTAGGAACAATAGAGTTAGAACATTAGCTCAATCAAAATATTGCTTCCAACTAACTATTCTGGCACTACTCNAAGGACGTCACATCCCTGCTGTTTCCCTGACCACTTTTTCTCTTTAGTTATTGATTAGTTAGACCACATTCCTCCACTTAGCAGCCACTGGTGTATCTCAGTAATATATATAAATAAAGAGTAATGACTAATGCTGGCCACACACTATACGATAAATCGTTTGTAAAAATTATTCGATTGATACTGAACGATCTGTACAACGATATTTTTTGAAAAAAATGCTGTAAAGAAACGGGCACACACTACAGATTACAATCCTAAAGCACACTGTCCGATTCCATTGCAATACAAACGATGTAAATTATGCACGTTTAAAGATCACTGATGCTTTATTGTAATTTCAGTAGAAATTGGCGCACAGCCAAAAAAAATCATGCCCACACACTCTAACGATAAATCGTTCATTTCTCGAATTTTCGTGATTTTGAACGATTTATCGCATAGTGTGTGCCCAACATAATTGTCAAAACAAAGAGTTCAAAACATATTTACTAATAATTAAGGAATTAAAATAAACAGCAAGAAAATCAGCCTATACATCAATCCTTGTATCAATCCTTATCCTCTCTGGCTACAAACACAAGGCCTAAATATACTAAGCAGGGAGATTGGTTGCTATGGGCAACATCCCCACTTTTCAATCAGATTTGAGTATAAAAATATGTAATCACTAGCTGATGAGGAAACTTAAAAAGCCCTTAATGTAAAGTCCCCAACTGCACTTTCACAGTCCTCCAAACAAAAGTTTAAAGTTCTCCAAACAAATGTCCTTGAAGAGCGCAGAATGATAAGGTCCTCAAAAAGTCCCAATATGTTGTGAATCCTCCTCGGCAGAGCACTCCTCCACTCTAACGTATGATCCAGCCAGGAAGAAGCGGAGTAGGAAATAAACAGAAATATGGGGAAATAGTGTTATCCTGTATACAAACACCCCACGTCTCCCAAGATAGAGATACACTTACAAAGCCGATGCTTGTTCGAAAGCACATAGAGTAGTATGCCCTACTGGCAGCCCTCCTATGTCCTGGTCATCAGCACCACCGATCCCTCACGGAATGTCCATCAAATACATAGTAGAAAGACAGAAGCTTTGTCAGCGCTATATGATAACGTAACCTCCTCTATATGGAATAACAGATTACTCACATTCCCATGGCTTCAGTTTCAGCGTTNAGAATCTTTTTCTCTTCAATGCTCCAGATCCAATATATAGAAAAAAGAAAAGAGACAAGTGTGCCCCTAATGGGGCTTTCCACGTGTACTACCGCCAACAACCCTGGTTATTGAGTGTATAGTGATATACTCAAATGTAGTGTACCTTGGCTCGAACCAAAACACATCTATATGGCAGTTTCTGTAAAAGATCCAATTTTTTTAATATCCATATATATTATTATGAAGAATATATTACATATATTTAATACATATATTAATTAAAAATTAGTGTTTTCTAATGCCCCATGCATGTGAAGTTCAAGCTAGTGATAAAGAAACACTCCATTTCATGGTTTAGTTAGTATTGTCTATTATATGAAGCAAGTAATGCCATTTGTTTGTTAGTTTTCTCTTTTGGACTGTATGCACATAAACTTGCAAGAAAAAGATGTTTAAAATGAAGCTGGAGCCTAAATTTACTAAACTGCAGGATTGAAAAACTGGAGATGTTGCCCATAGCAACCGCTCAGATTTTCGCTCACATTCTTCAATATGTAAAATAATAATGAGAGCTTGAATTTAATTGGTTGCTATGGACAACATCCCCACTTTCCAAACCCGCAGTAGTAAATTTAGGCTCTGGCGATTAGTTTGATTGCAAAATACCATCAGCATTGTACTTATATGTTAAACTTTTATGGAAAGAGAGAATATAATTTTTGACCTATGCAATTGCAATTATGACCTATACAAATGCCATTGTGTTAATATTTCACCTTTAACAAATGCTATGCTTGTAATATGTTAAATGTAGAGTAATATAAAAATGATTCATTAGGAAGCACTGGAAATGGCAGCTTTACTTAAAGAGTACTGCAAGATGTCGGGGGACCCGATCCAGACTTTTCACCTGAAACACCCAACTTTGAATAGCATGCAGGGAAAAGGGACATCCCTTATGCCTCTCCTTCCTGTTTCAGTGGGAGCCGTAAGCACAGAACAGATTCTATAGCTGCAGCCTCTGCACTTTCAGATGAATTGATTGATTTCTCATTCATAAAAAGTAATTGCTGCGGTTACTACGCTCAGCTATCGAAAGTAAAAATAATGTGATTTTTTTTAATACTGTTCACATTCATTATTTCTCAATAGCCAAGCACAGTAACTGCAGCAGCAACTATGTCGGCTTTTGTTTGGAGGTGTGGCATATTTACAAACCCTCAGAACCTGAACATGGCAATATTAACTACCCCTACAATCTCCCCATAGACCTCCCTTTGTCTCCCTCTAATAGCAGTTGATAGGGGAGAACATATAGATGGTCAAAAAATTGTAAGAAAACCTGCCTGATAGATGGTCTGCATGATTACCACAGACATTGATGTTTCTTGGCGTCCCCGCATGCGCAGTATATCAATGCTGGGACTTAGAAATTTGGTGTGCGTTGGGACACAGAGGAACATCCATATCTGCGGAACCTCACCGGTGTGAGACCTCACTGGTCAGGTAAGTCTTTATAAATGCTTAGTGTAGCCAGGCTCGCAGTTAGCTTACATGTTTATTTACAAGACAACTTGTATTTTATTTTTTGTGGTCTTTTATCTTAATTTTGTGCTAAATAAATGCACCCCTTTCCCCATCAATAACGCACAGTTTCTTCTGTGTCTCTGGAAAGTTGCACATTTTCTGCATAGTGACTTCATGAATAAAACACTTTGCCTTCAAACTTCAGAACCTTAAGGCTGCGACTCTAGGTGGTAGCCTTCATTCCAATCTCAGCAGACAAGACAAATCTTCAAAGTTTAGCTGTCAGTATGGCAGCGGGCATGCACTGCTGGTTGCCCTGTGAGGGGTATTAAGCCTGCCTTCCTTGTAAGTTAGCACAATCCTATCTTTGCTTGGATGAGGGTCTTATCAGCTATTCCAGCTCTTATCTCATTTAGGTAGGTATGCATGAGTAAGAGAGATGTCACATACCTGGGCTCTTTCTCTATCAGTGAATTAATAGCTTCTTTCATGTCGCATGGACACAATTCATAAACACAGCTATGAGGCATTATACAATCAGCTAAACAGAGGCAAGATTATATCTGAAATTAAAATGAAAGTTTAATCCTCTGATTGTTATCAGTGATTCTGTAGTTTGACTTATTTGTGTTAATATATATATATATATATATATATATATAATGTTTGTGATAGAGCTGGCACTTTATAGTTGTAAATGTTGTTGATATAATACACTGATAAAAGTTGTGCAACTAGTACAGGGGGACAATACAGCTTTTACAGGGTCCATAGTATAAGGTGGATGCCCATGGCAGTCACCTACCCTGCACTCACAGAGCTGTAAGCGACCAAACAGGTTTATGTGCACCATTGGGCATCAACATTCAGATCCATTACTGATCCATTACTGCATACTCTCAGCCAATACATATCTGCATACAGTATTTCATTGTATATTACAATACATATTACATCTAGGGAAATTTAGAGTTTGATTTCTCGTATTTTTGGGTGAGTTTTGGTTTTGGTTCGCCCAAAACTCGCTGAAACAAACTCACCATTGCGAGTTTTAACATGAGGCACATACATCCTTAGAGGGCTACAAAGCCAGCGGCCTACCTGGAAAATACCTATATATACCTAAAATAATCTACCTACCATCATATATTAGGAGGAAGAGGATAATCTTGGATAAAGGTATAAAATGTCCACTAACAATACTGAGATTTGTGTAATAAAATTCAACCAACTAACTGAGATATAAAATAATACGTTACAATATACTACTTGCATCGTACCCATTATTGGAATGACACATCCATATTACTTTTATCATTACTTTTATCATCCCTTGATGTCATATCAATTTGTTTCTTGGACAAATCAATATGTACTCAAACAGCAGGAATCTTACCAGCGCAAGCTGCTGTGCACGTACTTCTATTGATCATTAACATTGTGAAACATAATTGTTTGTTATGACCTTTATTTAAAGACTAGCCCATATATGAACATGGGGAAAGGAGCTAGCAAAGAAAAAGAAATACATATACTGTATGCTCAGTTTGGTGAATATAAAAGTATTTACATTCAAAAAAGCATAATTCGCTCCAGTTATAAATCAGGGGTATCAAGCGCGGATGACTGTCAGGTGACTTACTGTGCATAGCTTTGGACTGGATAATGATAATACACAATCCACAGCGAATCATTAAAATCACTTTTCAGCAGATCTAAATAACATAGATCCTGTTACTCTCCAGCTTTAGTTCTGGGTACAAAATACAAACAGTGGTGGCTCAGTAATATGGGCAATCAGTGAAGGCATCAAGATATACATCACAAATACTTGGTATACATCAGTGGCAGTGATTCCTCACACGATGACCTATACTACAAACGGTTACATATCACATTTCACAATTCAGCGAGTGATGGATGGTGTCCTGGAACACTCAAGCTCACACTTCTCTAAAGGCTTTATTTACAATGGTATCAAAGAAATATATGAGTCAGTATCATCAACCTTATATCAGACCGGGGTGCAATCGCAGCTCTAACTCACTAAGCTGTGGGGCATAACAAGTTACAAACATAAAGGACACATACATTAAATAAATGCTCCCAAATGAGTCACAACTTCCCTAAGCTTTCTCTACATCTGTGGGGCTTGGGGTCTGGTAATTAACCTGCATGACAGGGGGTAAAATAGGTCAGTCAGTGGCAGGGGTGGTAAGGGTAATTCTTGACTGTTGCTTATTCATCCCATCACGTTCTCAAAGTGTTGCAGAGACAGATCATTTCTGACTACTGTGATAAGAGAATGGATACACAAGCCGGACCATCTTCGGTTTCCAATCCACATCACTCATCAAGGACTCACACAATGTTCTTTAGCCTCTGCTCTGGCCTCTCCATGTCCACTTCGCTGTATGCTGAGCTAAGCATGTTTTTCCTCCCCTACGGTCCCATTGGGCTTGCGGTAGCATTTCTCTGGAACTACACTCCAGGACTCCCCATTACTGTACATGGAGTTCTCCCCTCTCCGATTCTACTACGGGGCTCTGTCTTCCTGCTGTCCTCTTCATCCAGTAACTGTATCACAGCACCTGAGGCTGTTTGGCAGGCGTCACTTGTAGCTCTTCAGGGTGGTACCTTGGGAGAGCATTGATGTTAGGATCCATTCCTTGGGGTCTCATCTATGTGGGGAACAGGAGCGGTTTCAACCAGTAACTAATTAGCTTTACCTCACTCTGAACTCTCTGTGGTCTCCACCATCTTCTGGCCGCTTCTCGAACCTCCTTCCCTTCTGCTCTATACAGGACATGGAGGCTATCATGCAGTCTTGCTGAGCATCTTCTTCCAACATGGAACTGGTCTCCCCATCTAGTGGAAAGAACTCTCTCCATCACTGCTCTTCTGACCCTGGTCTTCCGCAGCTCCTAGCCTGACGTCTCATCGCTTCCTCGTACCGGTTGCCAGTTTCTCTCTCAACTCAGCTCAAATTTACAACAACTTCTTCTTCCCGCCAAACATCTCATGTTTTTTTCCCTCACATGAGCTCAGTAGCCAAACAAATGACTTCCACGTTCACCCAGTCTAGACAGTGAATCATCTTCCTCAGTCATCTTACATCTGGCTATATCAAAGTGATCACTTTGACCTTTTAAACCTAGTTCACAACAGGGTTTGTTTACTCTTAATTTCCCGGGTATCACAAAGGCCTGTATATTTTCTGACATTCAATCACCTACTGCTGTATCTACAGAATCTCATCCACTGCCTCGGGATGCTGCAGGTTCTCTCACCAACTGCTGTGCGCTTAAAACCAGATCCAGACTTAAGAATGAACATGCTCGTAGGTTCATGTGCCTGGAATGAAATTATCTGCATGGAATTCTAAAGTGTGAGGATAGTGCCCTCTCCTTGCATGCACAGCACTTATGAACAAGGAACCCTACCTTAAGTTTTCTGCAGCAGACCCAGCTCATACAGAAAGAAGGAACGAACGAACGTGTATAAGGGCTATATAATCTAAATTCCTTTTTCACCCACCTTGTGTACTTCCTCTATGCAGGGTGGTTCAGCATGCCCTCTCACTGAGAACTATTGCCACAGAGAATCCAAGATCTACACAGGGGCAGCATGATTGGCTCAGTGGTAGCACTGATGCCTCACAGCGCTAAGGTTCTAAGTTTGATTCCAGGACAGGACCTTATCTCACAGTGCCTGTGTGGGTTTTCTCCCACACCCCAAAAACATACCAGTAGGCAGTTGGCTAAAATTATCCATAGTTTATAAGTATGTATGTGTAATTGTCAAATCCCCAATCTCCTTTAGAATGAAAGCTTGCAGGCAGGCCTCTCTTCCCCCCCAATTCTTTCTATACCACCCCTGGCATGTTAATGTGTTATGTTTACGAGGAGTACACCCGTAATATGCTTGCATAAGGAGCCTGACATTTAGGAGTTTGAAACAGTCCTTAATCCGTACTAGTCACCAGGCACTAGTGAGAGATGACTAGGATTACTACACCTTCATTGATTTATGAGTACACATTTTTATGTGAATCTAATTCACAAAGAGATCCAACTTCAAATGAACTCCAACATCCCTAAGTGCAAAGTCATATGGATTCTTACACAAATGATATAGAATGGCCATACAACTTTATTAGCTGGTAATATTTTTATATGAATCTCTGACTAACAAGTACTTTCTTAGGGTAAAGGCTGCTGCAGAGTAATATTTGTTGCTTCTCCCCAGTAACTGGTCTGTCTCATTGCAGAAGCGGTGAAAATAAAGTCAAGAAGTTAATCTCCCTGGTTTCTGTGTTAGCTTGCTGTGGGGGAAACAATAACATATTAACTCAATTCACTGTTTATATCACTAATCTGTATTATGTTGTTTTTCTCCCCAAGGATCGTATGAGATGTGAAAGAATGTTCCAATGAGATAAACACTAGAGTGTGCTGCACATAGAATTATAACATTTAACAAGCGTTATTTATTCTCGCCTTGTCTCTTACCTCCTCTACTCACAAAGCACATCTTTGGCAATGGATCTGTTTTATATAGAGCGTGTTTTCATGCTATTATTATTTCTACATATAATTAATGGTCTAATAAACCTGTAATAAAATAGAAATTGCACAGAGTTGGCAACTTTTGATCCTCCCCCCAGAAGGAAATAGACATTAGCATGGGGTTGTGACAGAGGGCGTGACCTATGCAAATCATGCCAGAAGCCCCGCCCCTGAACAATTAATCTTACGTTGGCTACAGATATGGTATGGATGTTAATGAGTCCCACTCATCCAGAGTAAATGTTGGGGATGAAGCTCCTGGGAGATTTGTTGACTCTCCTGGGATACTGGGAGAAATGTCTGAATGTTGGGAGTCTCACTGAAATCTCAGGATAGTCGGCAACCCTAAAATAGCATACAAATAAAGTCTTATGTTAGGGTTTTTTTTATTTACTGAGTGAGTGCAATAAGTTTTAGCTTAGGAAAATCTATACGCCCATCGACCCACAGAAACCCTATGTGCTTAGTCAGCTTTGCCATTTAGAGTGAATCACATTGTTCAATTAAGAAAATGTATTGGGTTTTAAAGTAGGGTTCCTGATACCCCAACCTTTGTTGCTTTAACTTTACAACTTATCCTCCATTGTAAGATTCACAGTGACTCCCATCTTCAACACTCACTTATGTCTATCACTTGTTTTAAAAAGACAAATCAACTTTTGCTTGCTACAAACACACATGTCCACTAGATGGCAGCAACACCCTAGCTGTTAAATGTTACCTGAGGAACAGTCATCTGCCATTAACATACATTTCTATTCCAGAAACACTTCAGTTTAGGAGTACATATTATCACCTGGGCGTTGAAACTAACAAACACTTTGCCCATTTACTAACTGGCATCAACACTCGCAGTGCTATTTAAAGCCTTTTCATTGGGCCATTACCCAGCTGAAACGTTCTGCTGAGCCTATACCCAATTAGCATGATAAACTGAAAAGCGAGTCTTGTTTATGAAGCAAACTAAATATTGTATAGCTAACAGACTTTAAACAATAGTGCTTACAGGAACCCATAATTGTATGTTGATGCTGGCTGGGTGTTAGAGATGGAACAAATGATGGAACAATATAGTTTACTTGCAAATGGAAATTACTCACTTAGTCTGTTTACTTGTGTGGGTTTAACAACATGCTAAGGAGGCCATAGATGAATTTCCCAAAAGGAACTTTACGGATAAAAACAACATTTAACATTGCTTTTTCTTGAACTCAAATGTTTATTTATATAACTATAGAAAATAACAAAGCCACTTACATACAAGTTTTTTTCTATCTATTTTCTAGACTGAAATAGAATGGTTCTATATTATAAAAGACCTGGACTGGAAGTTTAATCCATTTCTGGGAAGGCTAAAGGCATATATGTATAGATTGGAGCAGAGAAGAGGAAGAGGGCATTTGGTGGCATTATTCAAAGGTAAAAACGTATTATAATAGCAGAGCATTCACTGAAGTTAAAGGGTAGTACTGTAGGTTTAGAATGAATGGAGGTGATTCAGAATTTGAGCACAAGGGCTAAACAAATATTAGTGTAAACACGAACAAAGCAATTAGTACCGCACCAGGGACAGTACCACTCTCCACACGTCACGCCTTTTTAAGGTTAAACCTTGATTATCACCCCACAAATACCCATTTTATAAGCCGGCTAAATGATGGTGCACACAGCAATCACCCTGTTCAAATGACAATTTAGATTTTCACCAAAATACTGGGGACCACTGTTCAGACTGAACCCATGTAGAATACATAGATCATTAAAACACAACCAGACTACACGGGTCTGGAAAAGCTAAGCGTTCAGATTACCAACATAAACCAGGGAATTTCATGAAACCCGGGAATTTTATGAANTACCCAGGTTTTTGGTGGTAATCTGAATGAGGTATAGCTGTAGTTATAGATATAAAAGTATGCGGCTGTGCAGGGGTAATTCAGGGTTGGGCAGCAGGGAGGGGAAGGTTAGAGTTAGACATTGAGATGGGAGCATTAGGATT
>JABWIB010000859.1:83615-94141 GCA_016617825.1 Platyplectrum ornatum | reverse complement strand
ATGTGTTCTCCAACCACTGCCCCCACCCCCCATTTTGAATTGTCTCCTTCCTTCCCAAAGCCGTGTGTACCCCTGTGCGCCCCCCTCCTCCTTCCTGTCTTTCCCCTCTCTTTGTCACCCACCTCCCCCTCTTACAGTACCCTAATCCTCTCCACCAATCCCCTTCTCCGTCAGCCTCCCAGACCTGTCTCCCGCGGTGCACTCTGGGAGACGGAGTCCCTGCCCGGGCGCGCTCCCCTTCACCCGTCGCGCTCCTGAACTACAAATCCCGACAGGCGCCCGCGGCCGGCTTCCCTCATCTTGGCCTGTGATTGGCTGCTGTGTGCAGAATGAATGAAATTGTACAGTATTGTGATATTAGAGGGGCTGCAGTGTTCCTGCTTAATACCCAGCAGCACCATGAACACAGCCCTGCACAACCCCCTCAAATCGTGAGTACCTGTGTGTGACAGCGCTGAGCCCCATAGCAGGCGTGAGCTGGGATGCATATGGCCATGCATGACTTTTATTCGTGCATGCAAAGAAAAAGAACAATATATATACGTGTGTGCATATATGTCTAGATGTGTCTATGTGTGCATGCACCTCTATGTGCATATAGGTATACTATACCCGGATATGAGTGTATGTGCAGCAGTGGGTCCTGTGCAGGCATTGCATCTATGTCCTGCAATCTGCTAGTAGCATGCAAGTGTATATGTGATTACATAGGTGTTATGCTATTAGTCAGCAGTTCTATTTGTCTTTATGCACTCTGTATTATATTAGGGGGGGGGGGGTCTTTATAGAAAGGTCACATGTTAGGAGGGTCTGGCATCTGGATTGCTCAGCCTATGTGCAGACATGAGCTGTCACTGCACCCTCTGTATAGTCTCTATCCACCTGACTGTGTAGGAAGTCTGCAGCAATATGTTATAGAGTGTGCGAGAGTGTGTGTGAGCGCTGTGTGCATGGTGAGCACACACACTGCCCTTAATTCCTTCTGCACATCTGGAGAGGCTGTGAACCCCCATGTGATTGTCCGCTGTGCACCCTTTCACTGCTGCCATTCATGCTTTGCACTCACTGCGACTCACAACTGACTAATCCCGCTGACATGTCGCTCTGCGTTCTATCATATTCGGTAGGTAGGTATGAAATGACATGCTCTCACATACCCCCTGCACAGCCGTACAGTGCGAGCCGGTATAGCAGCAGCAGCCTGGCTGAGTGTGTGTGATGAGCTGTAAATTCCATTATCCATGCATGCTTCTTGATGCTCCTATTCCTTCTTGCTATGATTGTTCTATTTCCCAGCTCACATTTATCTATATCTATCGTGCAAATTTAAAATATCTTTTACGTTATATTGGGATTTTCTTATACGGACTTCTGTAACACTATATTTGTAGATATACAATGCCATAAATGTATTTTGTGGTCTGTGTACATTCATTATGACAATATATAGCTTCCTAGGGAGTTAATGTAGTGTATGCCCTAGAGCTAGACATGTTATTGGCACAATATATGCATTTCGTGCTATAATAACAGGTGTAGAGAACATACCAAGATCCGTCTGTGACCTGTCTATGACTGCAGACATGGCTTTCCATAAATGTTACCCGTCATAGTATGTGCCTGCGTGTGGGTCTTAGTATAGACTGGAAATCCTTTATCTTCTTTAGCACAAATTCTGCATATAAAATGTTTATTCTTCATTAGCTCCATAGTACAGTTCAGGACTCTCATTCACTAAATAGAAACGAGCAGTGACAGGTCCTCCAAACTACAGCAGGGTGTAATTAAATGACTTACTCTCACTTGTCCATNAGGTCAATTATTCAAAGCCTGTGTATGCTGGGGTCATACAGAGATTTCTATTTTGTGCCAGACGCACTCATGATTTCACCACTGTACACATACACTATGGTACATGACGTCTGCTTCTCAACATCACTGTATAACAGAGACAATATAGCAAATATAATATAAACTTTACCCACACAACCCACTGGAGGGGTGATATTGTCCAAAACAATATTAATCGTTGCATCCCAGAAACAAATGATAAAATTTCTGGTATAAATCTACCTTTAACTAAAATGACATAGTGAACTGACTGTATTCATTGCAATATTAATATGTATTCCTATATACAATAGAAATAGCTCTTTCATGAACACCATGGCATGCTCCTTTAAGATCTTTACACCTCAGACCTATACATTGTAAAATTATTTCTTGTAAATAATCTCTTTTGAGAAGTTCTGGTTTTAAATACTGTACAATTATAGGTTTCATCTCATCACATTATATGCACTGAAGTATAAAAGTCTTATCTGCCCACACTGTCCTGTATAATAGACCATCTACCCACACATTATACTGTATAAAAGTCTGATCCACTCACACTATACTGTATTTAAGTCTCATGTGCCCACACTGTACTGTATAATAGACCATCTACCCACATTATACTATATAATAGGCCGTCTACCCACATTATACTGTATAAAAGACTCATGTGCCCACACTGCACTGTATAATAGACAGTCTACCCACGTTATACTGTATAAAAGTCTTATGGGCCCACACTGTACTGTATAATAGACCTATCTACCCACATTATACTATATTAAAGTCTCATGTGCACTGTATAACATGCTAATCTTCCTGCACTAAACTGTATAATAGTTTGGCCTGCCCACACCATACTGTATAATAATCTGATTATGTCACACTACTGGATAATAGTCTGATCTGCTCTGCAATATATAACATTCTGCACTGCACTGCACTGTGTAATAATCTCATCTACACACAATGTAATGTATAAGTCTCTTGTGCTCACACTGCTCTGTGTAATAGTCTCATCTACACATACTGCACTATATAATAGTCAGATCTACATACATTGCAATGTATAGGATTAATCAGATCTGCATACATTGTATTGTTTAATTGTTTAACCGTTCTATGCACTCTGCAATGTATCATAAGTCTCACCTGCCCACACTGCAATGTATGAGTCTCACCTGCCCACACTGAAATCTGTAATAGTTTGATCTGCCCACACTGTATTGTATTATAGCCTGATCTTCCCACACTGCAGTGTATAATAGTCTTATCTGCCCACACTACATTCTGTAATATTCTGAGTGCTTTCACTGTCTGCACAGTACAATAGTCTGATCTACAATATATCCATGTGATTTACCCACACTGCAATGTTCTGCATGTGCCAAACACATATTATATTATGTGTAATACACAATATAACATGTGAACGGCCTCACACATTATGGAGATACAACACTGTAGAATACAGGATCTGATTTCCCAAATCTCTAATTTCCTATTAGTCACCGTACCCCACAAAACGAGGGGAGGGGTGCGAAAAATCACACAATACAGAGCAAATCATTCATTCTCCTTCAGCTGATGCTGCGACTGAAGTGCCTTCGATAGACTTAGTAGGCAATCAGCCTGCTGAAAATAAAAGAAAATAACTTTTTGAGTATTTATGCATCAGGATAACCTTGATATACATTTAAAGCAGGTATCAGGCAATTTGTATGTGTGTATGTATATATATATGTATATATATATATATATACACAGTCAGTATGGTAACTATGATCTAGTAGTATATAAATATCTCCTTTTATTACTGCATAAGATCATAGAAATACACATTTATTTAATATAATTCAATTCAGTTCTCAGTATTAGATTTATGAATCCAGAAAACTACTCTCTATGAGGCCCCTATTCTAATACTTCTTCCCTCCACCTAGCTAAACAACCTGGTCCTGTCAATTGGATCGAGTCTGGCCATCCCCCATATATCATTTATCGCCAGTGTTCCTCACAGCCTCACATTATTCCACATCTTACCTGCAATCCCCACATCCGTATATTCCCTTTCATTTCAGTGTATTATTCTATGCAACCTGCTTCTTATAATTGCCACTAGACCCCTCCTGTTAATCCTTTGTACACTTTTCTTTAAGACGAGGCTCAGGCTTATGTCCACTGCTCTTCTCGATGATCACCTCCATCTATTCACTGACTTCCCCGGCCAATGTAACTGAATGCTTTACCAGTCATTTCGCCTGGAATGCCCAGTTATGCTAATATTTGTATTATCTGCCTTTATAAGTTACCTGCCCGGTCTCTCTATATCTGTAATCCTTACTCATCCGGATGCCTATGTATTGTCTTGACTTTGAACCGTCCTTTGAGCCCCATATACTATATCTAAATATATATTTAAAACTGCAAAAACTGGCATTCACGCAATGATAAATTCAGTGCTCTCTTTATTGTACTCCCCCTATATAAAATTTGCGCTCCAAAATTTTAAGCGCTCCCTTAAATGTAACCTCTTCGGTAAAGCTTACCAAATGCATTAAACTCTTTCTTAACTTTTGTCTACTCCATTTAAAACCTCTGTGTTGCCAATTTCCCTTTCAATTACTGCAAATTTCTATTTCCATTCTAAAAATACCCTGTGTTCTGCTGCTAACACTGCTGTGTGACTGGATCATACACTTTCGCCATACAACCTGGCTGGTCCATTGTGCGATACATAGCACGTTGTATTGTATAAAAAGCAGTGGCCTATAGAGTGTAAGCTTGAGAGCAAGACCCCCTTACACACTCTGCTACGACCCAGTCATGTTTAATACTGATTATTTAAATAATATATAATATGATGGTGCTGTATGAAACCTGTTAATATATAGATGAAATCTCTTACCTATACCCAGGGCCGGTGCACCCATTATGTTTTAGGCGTCTATTACAGGACGACCAATGTCATGTAAAGCGGGACCTCGGGGGTCACAGTCCATAGAACTTTCCTGTTATTACATGTAAAACTTCCCTTAAATACCCTGTTCAGATTTGCAGCGAATCCTGTGTTGGCTGAAATACCTGGGTTTTCCCTGAAATCTGAACGGGGTCTTGTAAAAATTTTGGGTATTTTTAACTTTAGTTGCTCTAGTCCCACAGTTCCCAAACTGTGGGTCAGCACCCCAGAGTGGGTCACGACCGCATGTGCATGGGGTCGCGACGTCCTCAGAGAGACCATCTCCCAGTTGCAGGCCAGGAGCTATGGGACCCACTGGCGCCAGACGCTAGTGGGGTGCAACTGTGATACATGCGTGCAGTAGGTGATTACTGAACCACTTCCATCTCCACATAGGATTGCCAGTTGTCATGATGCACACATAATGTAATGTCCAAAGAGTTAAAGGGACCTTTAAGCCTCTTTTAACCCCCCAATTAACCTCATGAAGCTGTATAGTTTGGTACAAAACATATAGTTACCACTGTTTACAATTATAATCTAATGTCTGGGTGACATTATATAGGGGCAATGTTTGGTGGTAAATTGCTGGGGTCATGTAAAAAAATTTTTTGTCAGATGGGGTCCCAGAGCAAAATAGTTTGAGAACCCCTGCTCTAGTCTTTCTGTATAGTTTTTGTTGGTCATACCATGTACCATTTTGGTGGCTCTTCTTTGCACTTTCTCTAATGTATTTATGTCCTTCTGGAGATATGTCCAGAACTGAACACAGTATTCTAGGTGAGGCCGCACCAGTGCCCTATAGAGAGGCATTACTACTTCCCTCTTTCTGCTACTAGTTCCTCTCCCTATGCAACCAAGCATCCGACTTACCTTTCTCATTACTTTGTTACATTGCGCAGCTACCTTTATATCACATGAAATGGTGACCCCTAAATGTAACACCATTAATGGTATATTGAGCATTAGGGGTTTTGCACCCTAAGTGCATGATTTAGCATTTTTTGGCATTAAACTGCAGCTGCCACACTCTTGACCAGAAAACCAGGTTTTTGCCGGGGTGGTAATCTGAACACGCATAACTCTCCTTTTACTCCATGAAAGACCTCCCTATGTGTCCCTTTGTTAATTAATGACCCCCCCCCCTATAACTACTATTACTGCTTATATCCTCCAATATTTCCTAATAATACTCCACATAACCCCTCCTAATGCCTCTTATAAAGCGCTTCTCTGTCCTCTGGAGATAATAACATACTGTAGAACTTCTCCCTACCCCTCTGTTACATACCTGGCCCCATATTATCCATGCTGCAAATAATTGTATTTTTTGTTAGGTGTCAATCTGCAGCCTGTCTTTCTGGTGCAAGGCCTTTGAAATGTTAATGCACTTGTACTGCTGCATATATACATATATATTGGGATTTGATGTGTTCAGGGTGTGCAAGTATTAATGTGTCAGCTCCCTGCCCCCCTCACACCCACACAATGATATGCTCGAGTCTTGTGTCTGCTCTGCAGGTTAGCTGTCTGTGCCATACGTATTGGGGAGGGGGTCATATGAGGAAGGGGAGTATGTGCGTAAGGGGGGGGGGAATAGAGAAAGAGAGAAGAATGTAAAGAACGGGCTTGAGAGCGGAGATAAAGTATGTGTAGTGTGGAAGATTTTGATGAAAGAAGGGGTGGGGAGGGAGGGGTGCAGACTGTCAGGAGAATGAATAAATCAGTTCTTTACAGAAATTGCCCACCTATAAATATGTTCTAAGTCAACGCAGATAATTATGCCAGAAAAGCACTGCAGCCACTCCGAAAACATCCCCCAATCCTGCATCTGAAAGTCATAACCTTGTACTCACAACGTGAGCAGACGACCAGGACAGGGCTTAGAGGTTAAAGGGGACGTAACTCGAAATAATAATAATAATACAAATAAACCGCCATGTTGTCATCGTTTTGCCTTAATGGTAGTTTTATTACACCAATACGACTAATATATAACCCATTAATCAGGTGATGAATGGCTGGGGGATGCGTGTATGTGTGTTTGCGTACGGTCATTGTCCAGCCGTGGTCATTACGCGGCACCCTGTAATATGCTATCACTATAATGTAAAGCTGTTTATACTCGTCCAATCCTCTTTAGATTCATTTTCACGTCAGACTGCTTACACCAGGGCCTACATTTACTATTGCAGGTGATGTTGCGCATAGCAACCAATCAGATTCAAGCTCGCATTCTCCAGTTTGTATAATGGAACTGAGAGCTTGAATCTGATTGGTTGCTATGGGCAACATCCTCACCCTGCAATCTGCTTGCATTGTAAATTTAGGCCCTTGTCTCTGATGTGGTGAAACGCCAGGATACTTGCAAGATACATAGAAAGTGACGGCAGATAAGAGCCACGTGGCCCATCCAGTCTCCTGGTTGTGTATATAAAACTATGCTGACATTATTTTATTCTCTATTGTGTTTGAGACTCTCTATACCCTTATATTTATCCCTATACCTTACACTGTTCTGTAGTATTATCCTCCACCACTTCTGATGGGCGGCTGTTCCACTTATCCACTATCCTTTCAGTGAAGTAATTCTTTGCACATTTCCCCTGAACCTACCACCCTCCAGTGTATACACATGTCCTCGCGTTCTATTACACCTCTTTCTCTGAATAATATCCCCCTCCTCCACCTGCCGACACCCCATGATATATGTGAAAGCTGCTATCATATCACCCCTCTCTCTTCTCTGCTCCAAGCTGTACATATTTAGTTGCTCTAGTCTTCCTATAGGTTTTTTTTGGTCATACAATGTCATATATGTACCATTTTTGCACTCAGTATTACAATGTACAGGATATACATACTAACCCGCTACACAGCTATCCAGATGATGTTTGGATGAGGTTATAGATGTATACACTGCTATAGTCACAGATCTGCGTACATTCAGCACAGGACTTTGAGTCTGATGTTATGTCACAATGTCAAGGTGCAAATTCATTTACAGCACTAGACCCCTGATTGACCTAGGGGCTCCTGAATGGAGGGGGGCCATTACCGGCATTAGGGCGCCCCTTATAATGGTTCCTTTGCCTGTCGCTCCGCACAGCCTGGGTCCTGCACTGACTTTACCACTCAAAGTAAAACCTTTCATCCATAAGTTGATAAAACAAAGGCCAAGACCTATATAAGTGGAATTGTACCGCCTCGGGTTATCAATAAAAGAGCTCGCATTTGCCACTCTAGTGGGATTTCAGCTGTTTGCTAAACTTTTCCTTTTTGTTAATCTCTTTTTAATGTTACCTATACGGCTCGCCATGTGTGACATCAAACAGCGCGCAACCGTTATCCCCAATTCCTATGGAGAGGCCACGGGCCTACAACTAGATGATGGCAAGCCGATAAGATGCAGGAGAATTTCCTCCATTTGATCTCAGGCTTACGGCCTCACTGATGAGTTAATATTAATAATAATAATAATAACTTGGCTGGCTTCTTTATGGGGGGCAACTCCTCCTTAGCCCTGGGAAATGAATAATAACTTATATCATTGAAATCTTCTCAATTAAGGTGACCCAGGATGTAATCAGAAGCATTTGCTAAGTAACAGCTATTTCTATATGTACCTTCAGGTGCACCATTACATGCTATAAAGTGCTTTCTCCCCATACCTTGGTTTTCCTCCCATCCTCCTGAATACTAGCAGATCTTGCTACCTCTGTAATGACCTTCTCACAGACGACACAGCATGCCTCTGGTGTAATATATATTCCACTTGGAAAAAGACATCTCTAACTCGGATAGCTCGTCTTCCCTCATCAGGGAGCATGCCAGCACCATAACATGGTTGCATTTGGTGCAGCGGCAGGAAAATCCTGTCTGCCCCCGGTAAAGGACATAGGTCTCACCGGTGAAGAGAAGGTGGTACGTTCCCGTGGGCCATTTAGGGATAAAGTCTTCACATTCCTTGGAAGTGTCATTTGGGTGATTGGATCCTCTAATGTGTTTTGTGCCTTCTAAGCGTACCAAATCAGTAACCCCCCATTCATAATTGATATACCTTGTAGCTATATTGCTCCGTTCTTGTCCGATTCATGGTCTTCTGTTGTTTACTGTAATGCTAGGCTGGATCCTATCTTACTAAAAGGGGGTAAGTGCACTCAATGTATGTAGAACAGGGCTCGAAGTGGGGGTGTATACGGGGGTATGCCATACCGGCACGTCTCCCACTAATGTAATGGAAACATTTTAAATCTCCATTGACTTCCATTATTTTCTGTGTTTCCATACCCCCACTTCTAAATTTGCACTTCGACCACTGATGTAGAAAGTTTCTTGCAAAACTTTGGTCAATTCATTGGACCAGATTTAGGCTTTAGACACTACTGACTTACTCATGAGTGGGCAAAACCATGTTGCATTGCAGAGAAGTTTAATTTCATTAGTTGCAATCAGTATTAGAGTTGAGAGATGATGTTTCCAGCCCAAGTGTAATAATAGTGTAACAGTAACGCTGGTCAGTATCTGTGTGCAACATGCAACAATAAAGGATTCTCCCTGCATGCACACCCTGACATTCACCCCCCCCCCATGCAATTCATCACAACTTGCGTAAGTTGTGAGTAAGTCAATAGTGCCTAAAGTCTGGATCTGGTCCTTTGAGCCCTGAACAGAGAAGTCCCTAGTTTGTTATAGTGTCCACTCTTTCCAGAGGTATTTTTATATTTAATCTTATTATTTCAATAGGAGCTACAGACACAGACCAGCAAATTGCTATGTTATGTTCCAGCCCTTTGGTTGGCACTGGGATTCTGACCAGGATGTATTTTCTCCATACGTTTGCAGTGGATTGCTCTGGGAATCCCTCTCTTTCTTCACACATCCCAGACACAGTGACCATCGTATGTCAGGTGGTAGTAAATATGGATTGCTATTCCCATCGATCCAAGGAAAGACGTGACGAGCTAAAAAAAAACGAAATTGTAAAGTGCCAAGTATCTGTAGGTGCTATGCAAAGGACTTTTCTAATAATTGCAAGTGAACGNGTCCCTGGCCTTCCAATGATTTTCTCATTTGCAGCCTCTCCACTCGTTAATGCAGCCACACCGCAGAAGATCCACAGCCCGAGCGCTGCAATTTATTAGCGCTGGAGAGGTTGGGATTGTGTGCGCGATCCCGAAATGAAGGACTGCGAACAAAGGTCAAGAATAGAGTGCAAGACGTGGAGAAAGAGACATATGTAGAAGTGAGCGTGCAGCCCTGGGAAGGAAGGGTGAGATGGGGTGAGTGGGAGGAGAGTGCTCAACACTGCAGAAATCCTGACACATACCACCCCACCTCCCTCCCCCATACACCTAGTATTATACTGTATTATTTGGATATCAGAACTGTTCTCCATGGTGACAGATCACAGGCTGGTGGCAGACTCAGATTGGGGAATTACAGGCACCCCAGGCCTGAGGCCTCGCTACTCAAGAGGGAGCGGATTGATTAGGGGGAAATACAGGGGGGAGAGAGGCATGCTGCTTATTAGAGACGTATAGCAGCCAATATCGATTAAAGATATATCTGGATGGAGATCGAGAAACACTTTTTGGGGCATTAGAGAGGTCGGCCGACACAAAGAGACTGCACATTAGCGGCAGAGACTGCACACTAGCGGCAGAGACTGCACACTAGCGGCAGAGACTGCACACTAGCGGCAGAGACTGCACACTAGCGGCAGAGACTG
>JABWIB010000859.1:71087-83164 GCA_016617825.1 Platyplectrum ornatum | reverse complement strand
CACTAGCGGCAGAGACTGCGCACTAGCGGCAGAGACTGCTCATTAGCGGCAGAGACTGCAGATTGCGTTACCGTAAAGAGACAGCAGAGGAAAAAGGAATATTCTCTAATGAGAGACGGTTCGAGAGGAATTGAGATTCAGCCGAGAGAGTGAAGCGGAGGGTTAGCTAGGAGGCCACGGGCTTTATTTATTAAAGAGACAGACAGTGCGACAGAGAGGAGGAAGATGAATGAATCTCAGACATAACAACAGTATAATAAAAACACAACAACAGGGGAAGGAGAATGGAGATGGAAAGGGATGGATAGATCCGATGTTGTCAGAATAATTTTATGTAGTGTATCAGGCCAGTGCTGCAGGGGAATACATATCTGTAATGGAATTATAAAGTTAACCTTTTGCAATCTTGAACGAGGCCTTATTCATAGAAGTGGATGGTGGCCGGGACAATATGCTGCATTCCATAGCAATAACCCATGAAGGAGCATATCCAGTGTATGTAACTAGTATGGGCATAGCATCTAATACACCTGGGTCCTAGTTTCTTTGTTGTAGGACGGCCGATTGGATGTTCACAGACAAGACAGAGACACCTAAGGGGTAGATCCGAGTGTATTGATTTGCACCTGTCATATCCTGGGGTAACTAGTACTTATGACAATACATTCCTATGCAATAGAAGCTGGAGCGCTATGGGTATCAGTAATTCAGTAATTGAATAATAACGTTTCTTTGGCACCCATTTTTATCCGCAACCTTTCAACTAAATTGCTTATAAATGCATTAACCGTAATATATATATATATATATATATATATATATAATTCTTTTTTTTTTACACCTGGGACACTCTTTTCATCTAACAAAATATTCCACTAGTCTACCCATTTATTCTCCTCTTTACCTCCCCCTAACAACATCTATTTCATGCTATATATATATATATATATATATATATATATATATACTATAAGCTTAGTAAATCGAGCCCAAAGTAATGGGAGGAACATGAAGAAGAGACATTTTATTCATTTTAGAGGTAGCTGGGTTAGTCAAGCATTATAATAGGATGCCCATGGTTCCCAGATCTTGCCAAAGGATTGTTTGGAATGATGTATTCCATCGTATAGATAAAGCACATTTTGCTTAGGATCCTATGCAATGTTGGAGCATTACCTTCCCATTCTATATATTTATAATGGTTATAGCATAGCAGATCAATACGCATAATAGTTTAAGATTTCCTCAGTCTCTGATATCGATTATTTAGAACCAGATCCAAATTTCTAATTGCTATATTCCATTTCCCTGTGCACACTATTTGGATTGATGCCTATTACCCAGTGTTACTACTCCCACACAGTGCACTGACATCCGACAGCCATTGATTACCTTGACGTTTCCATCTTGCACACACACACACAGAAATTGGTGAGGAGGGTTTTATGTGCACATAGGGAGAGGGAATGCCTATATTTAAAATCAGAGTGTGAGTAATATTAGTAGATTGAACCATACTGGAGATCAGTGCACTATCGCTAAATAGCCAGACCACATCCAGTCACGTGCTTGTGCACCATATTCTACAGTGAACCTACTTAACAGCTCAAGCTAATTTGGCAATAGTGCTATAGTCTTTTTTTATACTATTGGTTACGTTTAATGTAAATTTATTTTCATTTTGCTTAAATCGCCCTCATTGAATCCAATGCTGAGAACTGGTGCTAGGTAAGAGGAGACCCTTGATAGTCTCAGTCCAGGTGGGAGACCACATTGTGACTTGGAAGGGTTTGTTTGACCCAAGGGATGTGAGTATGGACAGCTTAGGTTATACCCACCCTGTGGTCTGGGTGCTGTTCCTCCCTGGATAGGGATGGGAGCAGTTAATGGTGGTTTCTCAGACTCCACACAATGAATAATTCATCTCATACCTGAATCTCTTTATGCAGCAAATGCAATTTTATGTTCTCTCAAAGCTCCAATCAGTCTTCCCAGAGGAATTTATTGAGAATGCAATGCACAGTCTTATATAACTGAGCTAGAGGCTGCATAAATATCTCTGTGTTTTTGTATGTGTGTGTGTGTATATATATATATATATATATATGTGTGTGTGTGTGTGTGTATATATATATATATATATATATATATATATATATATGTGTGTGTGTGTGTGTTAGATGGAAGACTAAATAAATAAATATATATATATATATATATATATATATATATATATATACACACACACACAAAGATGGCCTGCACTTTGTTTGTAAGCACAATGCAGGTGCTAGAAAGGAAAAAGGGTATCTTATAGACCCGAGAAAGATCCCCAGCACTCATGCCATTGGCCAGTGACTAGCTACTATGTTGTGGATCCTTTTTGTATTTATGTATCTAGTATATTTTATTAATATATATATATATATATATATAGTTTATTTATTTAGCCCCATCTTTTTTATCAGCAACTATATTCATATCCTATGTCTTTTTATTGACGACTAGTCCTTTTGTAGTTTTGTCCCTATCCACCAAGGACTGTAAATCTTGGTGCACACCTACCGGTATATATGTGACTGTGTCACTGGTGATTTCAAGTCCTGATAAGCATCCGATATGTATACACTAAAGCAATTTGCCTGCAGATCTGTGATCATCATCTTTTCTAACCATCTGCTGCCAGGAGATTTGGACAGGCAGTCGTACTTGGTACAAACTCCTGACATTTGTATGACCGAGGTGCGGTAGAAGCCCAGATTCCCTGCTCTTGGTGTAAGTGCAACCATGGAACAACATCAATCATCATTCATTTAATACAGTCCGCACCTTAACAAATATATAATACTGTTAAATATAAGACCAAGACTTTTTTAATTAACATTGCCACATTTTTTATTTATTTATTATTTAAAACATATATTTATATATATATATTTTTTTTTTATTCTGTACATGTTTTTATTAAATTTAGAGAATTCTTTATTACAGCAAATACAATTCAGATGTTTGCTTTATCCAGAGGTCTATTTTTTCACATACAAACAGATCTAATGCAGATACAGAAAAACGTGGCTTTTTAACATTCTTTGTAAGTCATTTATTTCTTGACTTATTTTATTAATCCCTTGTACGTGGTTCTCTCATAGGAATCCGTTTCTCCCACTGTCTACTCTAAGTACCAGATGAAAAACAGGACATGACTTTAGCTGCCACTCAGCCAATGTCAGATATATCTTTCTGCGAGTATAATGGAACAAAGAGAACAATTTTCGGCCTTGTCTAGAAGCCGATAATGAGCTAAATGAATATTCACAAAATATTTCACACTCGAATATTTTATCGCTCCATAATCTGCACCTGCAACGAGATAAACAGAACTATTCACACAAGCAGATGTGACAAGAGAGGCATACAGTGAAAGTTGTACATGTCTATTAGATAGACAAAGCCTATGGAGCATGTAAAGAAAGACGTTGTTACTGTCTTAGCAAGCAGAAATTGCTATATATGATGGGTATTTAGAACCAGATGTTGCACTTGATCTTGCGGGCTTCCATTATTGTAATACTAGACCACTAAGGCCAACAAATGTGACAAAAAGGTTGTTTATTTCATACCAGGTTGTGTTTTATATACTGCTGGTAAAGTATTATTAAGGTACCACTGAGTTATTTATCCAGCAATGTGTATAGTTGGCAGCAGGGCCGAACTGGCCATCTGGCAGTTCTGGCAAATGCCAGATGGGCCGTTGGAGTGATGGGCCGGTCTCAAGTGCTGATCTTTGCAGTTTATGATGTCATCACGCAAAGATTAGCCCTGGCACTTTGATTTAAGTGCCAGGGCTAATATTTAGTCCCAGTCCGGCCCTGGTTGGCAGCAATTTTGGTAAAATATATTGGTGCAGACATTTATTTTATTCAAAATAACCCCATACCCCAGCCAAACATTTTACCACTCTGATTGGCTATACCATAACATCCAATCAGAGCTCAATGTAGTTTCATTCATACGGCACCAAGGAACCTTGGCCTATTATTATTAAGCTGCAGGGAAAGGAACAATGGAGATGCTGCCCATAGCAACCAATCAGATTCTATCTCTCATCATGCTGTTACATACTAGAGAATGCCAGCTAGACGCTGATTGGTTGCAATGGGGAAAACTCATACAATTACTATGACTGTGCAGGTATGATGTCATCATTCGTGGTTCCTCACTGCCTGGGGTAGTTGAATAGTGAGTGGAATGGGTGCCCAGCAGAGGTGGCAGACGCGAATACATTAAAACAGTTCAAACATGTTTGGAATAAATAAAGTATATAGTAAATTTTAAACCACATTTTGGAACCTATAGATTAAAAAAAAACAATTACATGGTCAGGCTGGAAAGGACAATGATTTGTAATGTACCAATTCAATGTTTCTGTGTATATTATTAGATTACATCACTGACCTGCCACAATCTTCCTCAATGAATACAACAGCAATCGCAAACTTTATAACAACACATAAAAGATCATAAATAATAAATGTCCAGAACTCTTATTTCATTTACAGTAATGTATTACTAAATATACACTAATATACTTTACTATTGAAATGTTTCCTCCTTATTTGAGCCTAAATGGATCACTCTATAACTATGCCAGGTTCCCAACATAAACCCAGTCTCCGGAGATATACGTATTGTAGATATTAAAAATAGCCATGGCAATTGTGAAACCTAATGTTTAAAATGCTAGGTCTAGATTTAGTAAGGGCGACTCTTAGCTTTGTGTGCGCAAATTAAATTATTTTCCGAATTCTTATATTTTCTCATTTTATTTTATTATTTTGTGGGGTCACAATCATCAAATGACCTTTGTACATATTAAGATGCAGTGGGTATTTCAAATATCACCCGAATTACCTCAAATGATCAATATGGTGGTAGAGTTCACATTGTTATATGTAATGTCCCTAGCTATTGACACGTTTTCACATGTTACCATCTAGGTCATACACCGAATGTACAGGACTGTAGTCCGTGCTCCTGGACCCCTGGGAGAGTGGGCTACCCTCCCACATGTGATGTGCAGCAGGCCCTGATAATGCATATTGCTCACCCTCCTCGCTGGGATTCACAACATTGTGATCCATAGTTCTTTGCATCAGTGGTCGAAGTGGAAATTTAGAAGTGGTGGTATGGACATTCAGAAGTGGTGGTATGGAAACATAGAATATAATGGAAGTCAATGGAGATTTGTAGTTTCTCTATTACATCAGTGGGAAAAGTGCCAGTATGGCATACCCCCCATTATACACCCCCACTTCGAGCCGTGCTTTGCATCATATAGGCCCCGGGGCATGTATAGTGTAAGTTTCTTGTGATCTTTTCTCGCATCATAAGTGTAAGAGCTAGTTTAGTTTGATGTTGTATACAAGGGCTTTATAATGAACCATTAATGTGACTGACTTTATTTCATGGATCTGTGAAGATTATATAGAGAATACTAGTTTATTTTGGAGACAAATAGGCAAAAGATACCCTTATACCTCGCTCAGATTACCACACCGGAAAAACCTGGGTATTTGCTTGGGGCTTAGACCTTTACCCCTCTTCAGAATATAGTGTTGCCCTGGGAATTTTCTGAAATTCCCAGGTCGACACTGTTCACACTAAAACTGGCTACATGATAAAACAATGTGATTCATAATCACGTGCACTGTGATTGGTTATCAATCATAATTGACATGCCTTAATCATCCTATCAACAGTTTAGTCTACCACCCTGGTTGAAAAATCTGGGTATGCACCGTTTACAAAACAGGATACCCGGGAATTACCTAGGAATAACCCTGCTTGACCCGGGTCTAGATCCCAGGTAAAGCGACCCAGGTTAAAAGGCACCGTTCAAATTACCAACAAAACCCAGTAGTTTCATGGTAATAATCTAAAAGTGTTATAAAAGAGCATTAGGAAATGTGTACATATAGACTTCCAGGTATATGCCTTTAGCTTGTGAGAACATCTACGACGTCATTAATGGCGGTGGCGAGAGAAAGGGGAGGGACTGCAGATACCTACCCGATGGATAGAACAAGATTTTCATTTCACTTTTCCCTGCAGTCCATGCGTCACCATCAGACTGGGTTTTTAATCTACTGATTCATTCATATTTAATCAACTTTATGAACTATACATCAATTTAATAAGAATGGGAGACTGCTGCGTTATTATCTGACACTTCTAGAAATGTCGTGAAACGTTCCCGGTTTTGACTAGAATACGGCCATTATTTGTTTCAGGGTTCTGCATACTCCTGCAAAGCCGTGTTATGTTATGTCTTTACCCACATACATCCAGACTAGCGATTACCCCGCTGTATGAGTGTAGACATTGTCTCGGTCACAAGCGTTAAATATAATGTGTGCTGTGGGAGCATTCATTATGACACATTACACAGAGCTACCTGAAAGTGCTTGTTAATACAAATTAATTACAAGGACTAAATACAAAATCCGCTTGTGTAACAGACCCGTTTGTTTGTTTTAACACCCGAATGTACGAATTGTAGATGTTCAATAGTTATGCTGGCCATATACCAGGCCGATACCGGGTGCGATGATGAGATGCGCGCTCCCACAGTCGCTTATCGCACCGTGCTGCACAGACATAGTTGATACCGTAGAGCATGATGGGACTTGTAGTTTGACAACACCTGGAGAGCCGCAGGTCGCCCGAGGAAGTGCGTCATAAACCGAATGAGAAATCTGCCCCTGTGAGAACCATCGGCATTTGTTTTATTGTCTTTGCTAAGAAATACCATCTGCAAAAAAGAGTTCTGGAGATTGATGCTGATGCGCTTGAATCCCTGAGCAAAAGACCCGGATATATCACTGCGGCGAATAGACATATTTTAACTGCTTCCACTCGGGTATTTCTGACTGCCAGGGCCAATGATAGTTCAGAGATGGAAAAGTAGAATGCTACTGAGAGCCCTTAATTATATTTGTCACTGAGGTACAGTACCTTCTATCATCATGGCGGTGCTACCCTCGACCTTTACCCTTAACAATTTTGAAACCAGACCAGATATTTCTTTAGTAGGGTGCAATACCTGCAAGTACCAGAGAGTTCAAATGCAAAATTGCAAAAAAAAACAAAAAATCATATATCTTAAAACCAAAGAAGACAATATTCAGGAGCGAAATATTAAAAGATATTTTTCATTCTTTTCACCTTTTAATATTTCGATTTAATATAGGATTTTTTAGGTTTTTTTTTTTTTGCAATTTTGCATTTGGACTCTCTGGTCCTTGCATGTAGTGCACCCTACTAAAGAACTATCTGGTCTTTTTTCAAAATTGCCAGGGCCTATGTTAAGTTTTCGGACCCAGGTGCCAGTAAATTCCTGAAATTGGCCCAGGTGGTTTATACTGTCAATGTATACTGTATACAGCGCTGAGGTCATGAGTCCAATTCCCGAACAAGGCCTTGTATGTTGTATATTCTGCTCCTCTTTACACCAATACTCCAAAGCTGTTAGATAGAAGTTTAATCGTCTGCCGTGTGCTATGGAATAAGGATTTTGAATAATGTGAATGATTGTTTTTAAATAAATGTGATACGATGGCGCAATGTAAAAGCCTGTTATTAAATAAATAATACGTGGGTTCTCAATTATAGACCTACTCGCTCTCCGATAGAAACAAATGGAAATTGGGTAGAGGGTGAGAATTAGAATCTGGATTAATGTATAGAATTTTTTCTTCCATACTTATTTTTATTATTATTATTATGTTGCAAAGAATATATTAGTCCACGTTTCAAGGCAGGAGACCATCTGCCATTGCAATCTCCTTTTCATTTTCTTCCTGTAAAACGCATGGCCAACAGCTCTCCCCAATCTAACTCCGTCATTTCATTGTCCGCAGGCTAGGAGAGGACTTCTATCGAGAGGCCATAGAGCACTGCCGCAGCTATAACGCCCGTCTGTGTGCAGAGAGGAGCATGAGGCTGCCATTCCTGGACTCCCAGACCGGCGTGGCGCAGAACAACTGCTACATTTGGATGGAGAAGACACACAGGGGTCCAGGTGAGAACTACCGGGGTGTAACCCTTCAGCTCTCTCATTCTGTCATTATGTAATAGCAGAATAGAGCAGAGGAAAGAAAGATCATGATATATATATATATATAGTGCATACTAATATAACAATAAAATGTAAATACATTAATATAAATAAATACATTAAAAATAATTAATAAAAATAACAATGAGGCTGCTGTATAATTTAAACCTCAATCTGATATCTCACTTGCAGACCAATCTACTATGCTTCAGGGGACTGATCCAGAGTTGCACTCACACTTTTTGTAGAGCTGAGCTTTTAATTTTAGTTGTATTGCACAAATATCTCACAAACTGCTTAACACTATATTTAATCTATAAATTAGTGTAGATCTAGAAAACTTCACCTCTGAACTCTAATTCTGTTTTAAGAGTTTAAACTTGTCTCCCCCTGCAGTTCAGTGTTTTCTTTGCCCAGGTCTACACCTCTATGGGATACAGTAGATACAAAGACACAACATACAAATATGTGCTGCTATTGTTGAGATTCAGCTACCTAAGCATTGTCTAAATGTATTCCCATTTATATTATATCGCTATTTGGAACCTTGTGTAAACCCTCAATCTTCTGCCTGTGTTTAGGCTTGTCACCGGGACAGATCTACACATATCCTGCACGATGCTGGAGGAAGAAGAGGCGGTTGGACATATTAGAGGACCCTCGTCTGAGGCCCTGTGAGTTTAAACTTGGTAAGAAGTTAGTTTGGGGGGCCCCAGGTGTTATCATGTTCTGCCATCGTGGGACCTGCAACACGTTGCACATCAGGTATGAGGATAGAAAGAGAAGGGTTAGAGTTGAAAGGTGATGTTTCCTAGCTCAACTCTAAATCGCATTTTAAAAGTTAAGCTGGTGAATATTTATGTGCAATAAGCAAATAAGTATTCTCCCTCCCTGCAAAGAATGTTTCCCCCTGAAATTCAACATGATTATGCTCCTCCCAATTAGTGAGTTTAGGGTCCTAAGATCTGATTTTCCCCTCTTTACTGAGTCATCGAATCACATTTGATTTAGAATTATGTGCAGAGTATAGTCTAAGCGTAAAGCATACCAGATCAGAATACATTGACCGCCATCTGATCACCACATCCCACTCCCACATCCAAGACTTCTCCTGTGCTGCACCACTTCTCTGGAATGGTCTGCCTCAACCTATAAATTCATCCCCTAGTCACCAGCCTGCTGATATTCAAGTAATCCCACAACAGCCCAACCTTCCTCGACACAACCCCACAACCAGAGGAATAGTCCAAGTTGTGATGCACATCCATTGCTCAGAGTCCGATTGCGTTAGAATCAGATCTTAGGATCCGCTACTTTGATATTAAAAAAAATTTAATGAATGCAATAAGAATTTGAAAGCCCAGTAATTATATCCACCTCCTGAAGGAAGGCAAAGATTAAAACAAGCTCTGAACCTGGAGGGTGGCGGGATTGGAGGAAATGTGAGGAAAAAGTAGTGGATAAGAGGAATAGACTTCAAATAGAGGTGGTAGAGGCTAATACAGTATACAGTAATACAGTTATACAGAGGCTAATACAGTATACAGTAATACAGTTATACAGAGGCTAATACAGTAAAAGAGTGTTCTTGAGATAATCAGAAAGATTATCATAGGCTTAAATAAGTAATTAGATAAAATATGCAGACTTAATAGGCCAGCGTTGAATATGGAGACAGAGTGTGAATCAGTGAGGGAATGGAAAAGTGGAGATGTTGCCCATAGCAACCAATTAGATTTAAGGTGACAGATTCAGATTCTAGTAAATATTGACCCAGGGGTTAGTCAGTAATGGGGGCTTGGGGGGCTGAATATGAAGGGGTGTCTTAGAGGCTAGCATGTAATACATCCTGTGGAAGGCCAGGTACTGGGTGGTTATAATAAGTTGTAACAGCGCCAGCTCGGGTCTGGTCAGTGGTAGAGTTAGATCATTATAGAGAAGTTCAGGATAGATACTTAAAGTTTCCTCATTTGCAAAGCGCAAGGAGTATTTGGTGCAAGTCTGATTAGTGACATTACATGCTTTAAAATGCAAAAATGATGTTTATGGTACATTTCCACTGAGCTTTGCAAAGGAGGTCAAGACTGTGTTGTCCAATGCCTTGCAGGTCTCTCTGAATGCAAATGATTATAACACTGGGGCAGTCATCAGATGATTCCTATAGTAGGACACAATTTGTATCAAAATATCACAGGTAGTGGACAAAAAATGGAGACTCCGTAACAAAGGTACAGAGTACATAGGCTTCACACTATACAAACCCTACACACACAGTCACCGCTTTGTAGTCCATTGACTGCGCTTTAACTTATAAACTATAGAGTTGTATTCCTCTCTATGACAGCCACATGAGCTCCTTACATATCATTGAGAGCCAGGGCAGTTCATGCCAATGGTGGGATGTTACTAGCCTATTAATGGATCACCCATAGACTTTGCTGTTAACATAATTGGCCTCCCTAATTTTCCAGGATGTCTCCCTGTTATGTCCACTACCTATATTTTAGTACACACAGGATGTCAGGAATCAATCAAAGTTATTCTGGGGTTAATATGTATCTTCAATAATGATTTTGTTGATTTGCATGTTAATATAAATGTGGATTATCACTATATTGTAATCATTTCTAGCTACAAGATTAGATATTGTGGTAACTACTAGAAACTTGTTACTGTGTGTTATCCCCCATGATGTCACTACAGTGTTACAGGGTTCCAAATTACGGAACCAATTCAGACTTATCAGGTGTATTTCTGACACTGCCCAGATGATCCAGAGGTCTGGTCCTATGTTATTAGACTGTGAAAAGAGATGTTATAATACAATTATATTTTTTTCCTTTCACTGATATATTATAATCCCAGTAGATATATGTTGTTATTAGTGTACTATCTTACATGCATTTTAACTTTGAATGGTTACTGTGTGGATCTTTTACGGACGGAACTAGAGGGAAGGAAAACAGGAAAAATTTCGTAGCTCCACTCTGGTTTCCTAACTTAACTCTAGTTAATGCTTTTATGCAGTATGTAAGTTATTTGTTAAAAATAACAAAATATCAGCCATAAACTGCTACAGTTTATATATTGAAAGTTTTTTCAAAGCCAGAATTACACAAATTGACATAATACAGGGTACAGAGCAGGGCTTGATGCGGGAATTTATAGGTCGGGGTATGGAGGAGAAAGGAGCATTGCATGATAATTTCACCCAAAATCGCAGGTCTGGAGGGGTGGGGTATAGGGGGGGGGACAGTGCTGATGTAAAATACTGTAGTATACTGCCCCACTGCAAGCAATGATATAGAGAAAGTAAAACCGAACAGGTTGCAAATTGAGTTGTGGCATGGTGAACATATACAATGGTGAACATATACAATGGACAAATCAAGCAGACATCCCAGCAAGGACATATTAACAGAAGTACCAACCCCAACACATGCATTTAATGGATAAGAGTCATACAGAAGGGTAACATAACATAAATTGCTTTGCCAAATTGAAGTGGGTGTCAAGCCCCTGACCGGGATAAACACATTTTTGGCACTAATGCAGTTAAGAACATGACCACAAAACCTCTGACCAAAGAAACAAGCATCTGAAATCCCACGTTGGACAAACACCAAAATGATTGAACCGTGCCTGTCTAACAGGGGTGAGATACACCCGATGGGTAATATATATTTGGATTTCTTGGTGTTGAATATTATAAGTGAACCTACAGAAACAGCTCAGGACCTTTACCCAATCCTCATCACCATCAAGTGGGCCAATGTGTATCTCCCACAGTGCACGAATGCGAAGCAGAGGCGTCTCCGGAACAGCCAACAATATAGAAGAGTAACGCAATGAAATAACATGCTCACCACCAATATTCAACTACAACCCCGAACTGGGAAAGTTCCAGAACAGCCGACAATATAGAAGAGTAACGCCATGAAATAACACGCTCATCACCAAT
>JABWIB010000859.1:56758-67776 GCA_016617825.1 Platyplectrum ornatum | reverse complement strand
TATATTTATTTGCTGTCAAAATATAGTCTATAAGCCTAGCAATCTCCTAGATTCTGTGCTTTTACCACACTTTAAATAGTTACTGACAATAGGAAATATAGACAGAATAGACGGGGAAGAGAGCCTTGTCCGCAAGCTTACATTCTAAAGGAGACTGGGATTGATACAGAGGGACAGCCGCACATAAACTAAGGACAATTTAGTCAACATACAAACTCCACACAGGTTATGCCCAGGATTCGAACCCATACCTAAACAGCGCTGAGGTCATGAGTTCGAATCCTGGACATGACCTTATCTATGTTCTCCCTGTGACTGCGTGGGTTTCCTCCGGGTGCTCCGTTTTCCTCCCATATGCCATAAATTACCTCATGACTTTAGCGCTGTTTAGGTATAAGTGCTACCCACTCAACCAAATGTGCTGCCCAGCTCCGTATTGCGTGGAATATCTGGACCTGATGAGTCTTGTTTTCGACCAATAGTTATATAGCCTTTCACATTTATGTAGTGCATTAGAGTATCCTTTGTACTATATACCGCTGACTGGCTACCATTCTTCTTCATTAAAGCCACGGAGGACTACAAATTGAGGCTTACGTTATCCTCATTCCAAACCCTCAGTTACTTTGAAACCTTCGATTCGAGCTCATTCTTGTTTTTTTGTCTCAGACTATGAGGTTCCTATGAAGAAGGAGAGCAGTTTACCAGAGGGGCCTGTCTTAGAAGCCTTATTGTGTGCTGAGACTGTGGACAAGAAATTGGAACTGAAAGAGGAAGAGATAATCAGTGACTGCCAGGTGGGAAGAGTATGTTGATCATTATTCAGTCGGTCTACAATAATCTTCTTGAACGAGCCATCTGGCATTTCTAAAATGCATATTATATATTTATATTTCATTTATTTAATAAACATCATTCCCATATCATCCTTCATTCTTCTACTCCCATGTTGTATGCAACCCAACAGTGGTCATCTTCATTTCCAAACCCTTGTAAGATACTACTAGAGACCTGTAGTAGGCACTACCATTTCCAGCTAATTGTCTCATCTACTTTCAGTATTCTAAACTTTCCTCAATCTTTTTCCATCCACTTACCCAACATGAATCTATCTCCATCTATGGACATGTACAGTGAATGTTAGAGAAGGGAAATTTTAAGTTTGGTTCTCATGTTTCCAGAAGACACAGGTGGGAGATGTCCCACACGAACTGGAGGGTGAAGACCTGGAAGATGACACCCCAAAACGCAAGAATCGAGCAAAAGGAAAGGTAGGCCGCGCCGGTACAGCAGTGAAAGGGTGTTTGTTTGTTTGTTTTGGGGGGGGGTTAGAAAATTGAAGTCAATTGAGGGAAGGGATAAAAAAAAAATGTAGATGTCAGAAATATTTAAGGTGAATAAGTCTAGAGCCGAGATGGACCATTTCATATACTCGACAGCCCAAAACTAAAGCCAGAGCAAGCATTTGCTATATCAGTGGGACCTCGTAATGTCAGGCCAATGATGCTCATTTAATTCTTTAGGAGATAAATCACAGTTGTATCATGTCATTGAGCGTGAGAAGCACATATTAATGGGCCACTGTTTGCCCAACACAAGTTTACAGATTAAAAGTAAAAGTAAACCAACAAATGGAGCTATTTAACTTAATTAACAATAGACAGATTAATCTCCTGTTCTCAGTCTTCATTGAGTCTTGGTTTAGATTTCATTGGCTGCAGTTGCAGAATACATTTTCCCAAATGTTCAGGTCTTGGGTCAATGACCTTACACACAACCTACAGGCTCATCACACAGCCGCATGTTCCTCGTCATGTGGTGTTGACCAGTATCAGTAAAGAGTAAAGGTGCATGGGAAGAACATGGAGCAGGGAGTTACGAGGACTCATGTGGAACAAATAATAGCTATTTATCTTCCTTAGGCTTGTGGTATTGGAGGCATGAAAAAGAGACAGGATGCTTCAGCCTTAGAAGACAGAGACAAACCTTATGTGTGTGACAGTAAGTGGCCCAACATATTATTTTCCCCTTTATTCCAATTATTATCCAACACCATTATATTACACTGCAGCTGTATAACAATACATCTATACATGTTATCTCAGTGTTGTCCTTCTCTTGAATTTTTGGGAGACTCACAAATTTCGGGCATTTGTCCCAGGAGTGTCAGCAAATCTCCCAGGACCAGGGCTGAGGCAGTGATTTTCATGTAAACCAAAGCCCCCTGCCCCAATTGCTGCTATGAATGGACAGGCCTTCATGACGTCACGCCCGCCCATTCATAACAAATAGATGCCAGTCTGGGGGCGGGGATTCGGGCATTATTTACATAAATCACACCCTCCCCCCAGCCCCAACCACATGTTGTCGGCTCTTGGTTTCTCCAGAGGGAGAAACTGAATGTCATAAACCCTGTACTCTCTGTATATATAAAGAGTCATGTTTGTTATTTATACTTGTGTCTGTGTTGGGCCTAGGCTGTGTGTCTACATCAGGGTATAATTGTGTCTATCCCTGTCCCTTACCCGATTCTTTTCCGCCCCCTTCCTCAGTTTGTGCAAGGGGGAAAAACTCACACCCCTGGTGTGGTCCAGGGATGTGTGTCCATGTCTTCATTTAGTAGTTTCTGTATTAGAACTTGTCTGCATTGCCTGTCCTGGTACATTGAAGCAGTACATTGGAGATTATAATACTGCTTTATAATATTACTTTCCCTGTAGTCTGTGGGAAGAGGTACAAGAACCGGCCTGGCCTCAGTTACCACTACACCCATACTCACCTGGCTGAAGAGGAGGGAGAAGAGAATGCAGAGCGATATCTAATCCCTTTCCACAGGAAAAATAACCACAAACGTGAGTATTGCTGGTCTTCTGTATCTGGGGAAGGGATGGTAAGTGCATTTTACAGTAGGAATATACATTATTATACATACAGTATATAACACTGCAAACGCAATGCCTGATCCCCACGCCTTCACTTTGGTTGCAGACTATACATACGGATAGGGATGTGCAGGAGGTAGCTTATTACTTTAAGCTCAGCTTATTACTTTAAGCTCAGCTTATTACTTTACGCTCTGATCAGGTCCTGCGTGTTCAGAGTTGCTCTGCTCCCAATAGACCGAATCCAGACCTCCACGCGTGCAAAGGGGGGAACCACTTCAGAACTGCTGACCCCCATTTTAACATTTCCGCACCTCTTTTCTGGGACCTGCCGCAGCCATGCCCATTGCCTACCATTGTAGTTATGGCCACCTGACCAGATCAGTTCTGCACGTTCACAGTCACGTATTCTATATTACAGAGGCATGGAGCAGGTCACGCTGTGGTCTGCGAGTGATTCCCTGTGTGTTTGGGTCTGTAGAACATTAGGAAAGCTCTAATACACCATGCAATTATATATAACCTCTACAGGTTGGTCCTTCAGTCCAGTCTCTATAGAATAATGTGTAATAAGGGAGCACAGTACTTTCATATCTCTAGAACACTGTTTGGGAAACTGTCCTCTTTAGTGTAGTAAATTTTATGAAACTATTAATATATATATATAACATTATCATGACCATGTATAGCATGGTAAGCTTAGTGAGGGGCTGCTTCAGTATCTATGGAATACTTTATATGTGTTGGTGGTTCAAACTATATGTATTATTCTCAATAGATCACTATGTGTTTGGAGTGTATTTTAATATTTATGAATCTCTGTATATTAAGAGGAACAATTCAATCAATATGTACACTATGGGGTTTACACTGAGATTTGAATAGTCTAGATAACATATCTCGCGATCTCTTACCCTGTTTATCATTTCTGTGCAATACATAGCTATATGTCATTTGGAATTGAACCCACATTTCTGGTCGTTGTTATCTTACACAAAAACGAAATGTGAAATATAGAAGCACAATAATTTATGCAATGTATTGATCGGCTTTTATTGAATAGAGCCATGAAATGATGCAGTATTATATGAATATTTAATCATTCCACGTCAGTGCTTGACTCATTGATGCCAGCAGTCGCAGTTAATGGAGTGACGTCTATAAGCCCAGAGCGACCAATCGTATCTTAGCTATTATTGTCTAGTATATGACTGGTACATGAAAGCCACAATCTGATTGCTTCTCAGCACCAATGCAGACCCTCCAACATGACCCATTCCATTAGGTACAAAATACTCTGTTCTGGAACTTCCAGCAATCAGTTACTATGGTAACCACCATTGTTACATTACTCAGACATCAGTTAGTTCGTTATAACCAGGTGAGTGACAGCTGAAAGCCCAGGAGCGGAGTATTATGTACCTGGTGGAATGGGTCATGTTGGAGGGTCTGCCAATGTGCAGCCTAATATAGGTGAAGGTCACCCCCGGCTGATATAGTCCTGCATGCTGACATACCGACCGTCGCCAATGGTAAGCATGGCCTACAGACCATGGGACAGTTGTACATTATATGATATTGCAAGAACTTGCAGTAGGTTTGCGAAGATAATTTTGTGTCTCTGTGTAGACATATTGTTTCCCATCCCCCATTTCTATGTCTGCTCTTCTAATTGGAACAATAAATCAGGGTGAGATATATTAAATCCACACTGCATGTTTGTGGCAGACCCCTCCGATGCAGACAGTTGCTATGGAAACAGGAGTGACAGGGGTAGGTTATCAGTTTGGGTGATGACAATTCCCCTAAAATAATTACACCACCCACTTAACCCCCTCTGTGGCTCATGCGGCAGCAGATGTAAGATCTCTTCACGGTTCTGATTTTAGACTTCTCTCCCCCCCCAGACTTCTACAAAGAGCTGAACTGGGTGCCGGAAATGCAGCCGCGACACACAGGTGAGGAGACACGAGATGGAAGGATCTACTTCCAGTACAATGATCATCATGTTTTATTATCACTTAGCAGGAAACTCAGCAGCGATGTTTAATCAAAGTTACCTTTAAATAATCACATGTGAAACATATTTCAAGTTTTACTTTCCAAAGGTGGCACCAATCGAGCTGAACTAATAAGACCCAACTTCCGGAAAAGTTTCACCTGGGCAAAACCAAAACCTTTTACCTTCAGGGGAGTCAAAATTATATTATTATTATTCTTATTATGTGTATGCAGAGAGGATAATAATAATAATTGTTGCTCACAGTTATTCTTATTATTGGCTTATTTATTCGGTGCTACAAAGTGTCACCAGTGCCATACATGAGGAATACAGACAGAATGGGTGGGGAAGAGGGGCCCTGCCCGCAAGCTTACATTCAAAAGGAGATTGGGTATTTGGAAACCAGAGCACCCAGAGGAAATTCACACAGACACAGGGAGAACATACCCACTCTACTCACATAGGGTCCTGTCCGGGATTTGAACTCACAACTTCATTTAAATATGCGGCTTTGCAGAAGACGCACTCAATGCATCGGTCCTGCACTTGCACTATGTCCTCACATGGTGCAAGCTCGGTGTAACTCTAACGCCCATCCTTTGATTCACTCATTGTATGCGGTTGCTCCCTGCGGCCGCACAGGACTCGGAATCTGGTCATTCTAGTGTTGGCAGATAAACGTTGCCTCCCCTGCAGTTTAACATGGTTTGGCCCAGGTGTAACTTTCCACCTGATTCTTTTATTTTCACACTTTGGATTCTGTCCAAAGTTCCTAAACCGTTCAACAGAACTCTTATTGTGAAATGGGGATTCACTCAGCTATAAGACAATAGAGACTTATCCTAAAAGGAATGTCTGGCTATCAGGAAGGAGGGATATGATGATCGGCACATGATCGTATGACAGGTGGGCTCTGGACATTTTTTGCTGCATGGGTTACTTAGGAGCCTTGATATATGAAGGTATGGATGACAATGTGATACTTGTCATCTACACTTTTTGACACTGACATCTACATGACAGGCAGACATGTTATTCAATAATCAGCACGACCTCAGGTATCAAGATTCAATCATTGCTGCTGAAGGCCTTCAGCACTGGAGGCAGATGACAGCTGAAAAATGCAGAGCACCAAGGGGGCTGATCCAGAGTTGCACTTACACCTTTTTGAGGTGCAAGTGTAGACCTCAGCAAAACCATGTTTCAATGTGAGGGGTGCATGTCAATTTTTATTTTATTTCATGCATTTCTTGCTTTTGCACAGAGAAACCACAAACTGCACCATTTTATGTTTAATGTGTAATTTAGAGTTGAGCTTGGAAACGTCACCTGTTTTGCCCTTTCTCCCAAACTCTGGATCAGCCCCTAAATTGCAGACCCTGCTGGACAGGAGATAGCCCCGGCTAAGTAAGAGCTCAGCATGAGTAATTGGGCTGTGTAGCAGAAGGGCCAGAGATCTGTCCGCAGCGCCTCTGGTGGGTTTCAGAGGGTTTGGCCAGGCTTTAGGCTATCTCTTATACATGATAAAGCACACTGTACTCTCTTTGCTGTGTTCCAGTTAAGAAAGCTCCGGACGGCTCGGTCATTGCCAATGGCTATTGCGATTTCTGTCTAGGAGGCGCGAAGAAGACTGGTTGTCCTGAGGACCTCATTTCCTGCGCTGACTGCGGCCGCTCTGGTAAATTGACGATAGAGAGAAAAAAATATATATATTTTTTTATTTGATCAGCTTAAAGTACTTATACATTACAAATATCGGAAATAATGCGACTACCTCAGTACATCCCTACCATAGACTGTTTAACCAATACTTACCTACATATAAACTATATCTAATACTATAAGTGTAATGGATAGATCTAGCCCAGGGGCAGGCAGCCTGCGGCTCTCCAGGTTGCTTACCGCTGCACTAGAGGATTGCATTACCCCAATATACCACCCTCTCACTTTAGAACTACGAGTTCCAGCATGATTTAACTGCACAGACATAGTGGATACCTGGCAAAGCATGCTGGGACTTGTAGTTTGACGACACCTGGAGAGCCGCAGGTTGCTTACCCCTGAGCTCCTTTCAGTAATGGTTTGCTAAACATGGGTTTTTTTTTTTTTTATCATTCATTAAACCATTGATTTTATTTCATGTTTTTAGCCCTCTATACATCACAGTCAGAAATAATTACTAATCGCTTCTTACTATATAACGACAGGTTCTAAAGATCTGAATTTACCACATTTGGATCTCTGAATGCAGCATGCATGACAGTGCACTACTAACTTCTCACAGATGAAATGCAAAAACCCCTATATTAATTATAACTGTGATAGTATGCAGTCCATTAACATTCCTATTCTGTACATTGCTCTACTAAGCCCACTAGCGAGTCCCTCTGCCTAAAGTGTTATTTGTGTGAGGTCTGGATCAATGCTGTTCCGCATGTGTGTTCCCCATTGTAGACAGTCCAAAAGATTTATGATCAGGGGTGTAACATGACAGTGCCCAGGCACTTTAGCAAGGAGGCGGGCCTGACTCTGAATGGGAGGGGCCATGTGTATTTGGGGTGGGACTGAGCTTCCCAGCCTCTGACAGCTTGCTTGCAGTGCAGAGGGAGCAGCTGCTGCATTCACCTTCAAGCCCCATATCAGTGACGCCCCTTGCACCCTCTATAGTCACACCTCTGTACTTGGTCTCCATTGGCTATTATCACATGTGTTCATCCCATTGCTGAAATGCTCTATTTCCCCAGGTCACCCCTCCTGTCTACAATTCACTGTCAATATGACGGCCGCTGTTAGAACCTACCGCTGGCAATGCATTGAATGCAAGTCCTGTATTCTCTGCGGCACTTCGGAAAATGATGTGAGTAATCCATCCTACATTAATGAATACATGTAAAAATACGCCCTGGTCCCCCAGACCAGTCATTTACATAACATATAGCAAACGTTCCTTCATACTTCTGCTTTTGAAGACACAATACGTCACGGCCAATAAAATCTTATGGTCTGTATTGTGTGTGTGTATATATATATATATATATATGTGTGTGTGTGTGCGTGTGTATGTATATATATATATATATATATATATATATAAAATTTATATTTATTAAAGTTTTACTTACTAAAACTAAATACTTTAAACTAAATTTATGAGTAATAAGATTGATGCAATAGTGCATTTCATAAACAGGAACATCTTTTTTGTGTGTGTGTTGATAAGACATGTACCTGCTGTTCAATGTTCCATTGTGGTTGTAAAACTCAATAACCCTTTTTCCTGCTGTAGGACCAGCTGCTGTTCTGCGATGACTGTGACCGAGGGTATCATATGTACTGCCTGAGCCCCCCAATGTCTGAGCCCCCAGAAGGTGAGTGACGCTTCCCATGGAATTCAGACTACGTAGGGCCAGTAATGAGGATCCATTACTAATTACTAATTAATCCAGGATTGGGTTCAGATTACTGGACCAGATCCAGACTTTACGTACTATTGACTTATTCAAGAGTGGGCAAAACCATGTTGAATTGCAGGGGAGGTAAATGCCATTAGTTGGAAACAGTATTACAGGTGAGAGATGATGTTTCCAGCCCAAGTGTAATAACAGTGTAACAGTAACGCTGGTCAGTATCTGTGTGCAACATGCAACAATAAAGTATTCTCCCTGCATGCAAACACTGACATTCATTATACCCCCCTGCAATTCAACATGGCTTTACCCACTCTTGAGTAAGTCAATAGTATGTAAGTCTGGATCTGATCCACAAATTCTCTGTATTGCATTAAAACTATGAGCACAGTTATTAGGGAGGGCAGTGGACACTCTTTAACACAATCCTAATGTACTTTGCTGAGTTCCCTGGTAAAGTGGATACTGGGCTGTGATTGTCGACTCACTTACACTGGAAAGAATATATATCCATCCAGTGCATGCACAGGACAGTCACTGCTTAATAGACAGGGCTCAGCCTTGCATTAAAACAACAGCTCTAAGGGTCAGACCTGGGGTCAATGCTGTTGTCTCTCAGTCTGCCACAAGGAGTGACAGCGCTAAGATGACAATTACACTGACAGCTTGCCTTACACCTGCTGCTACTACTATCTCTCCTGGCAGCTTCAGATACACAGCACGCTGATGTCCAGGAGCGTGAGGAAACCAGTTATATATAACATGGGATAGTGGTAATGGGAATTCGACTGATATGGGATCTAGAACAGGGGCTAGGAGTTAAAGCCACCGGGGCTGATCCAGAGGTGAGCGCAATTCAGTGCGAGCCAAAGTTCAGAGCGCTATACAGGGGCGTCCTGCGTACACTAGAAAGGTGCATGTATTGCTTCCACTGGATACCTGTGTGAGTACGGCATGTAGCATTCGGACACTATGCAGGCCAGTACAGAGCAGGACACTGTAAATGGAGGATCTGATTAATGTAAGAACCTGTGACCGGATGGAAATGTATGATTAACACATGCACAATGCATCAGTACTGATTTCCAACCCATTGCAATGTGTGCACAGTGTCACATGTTAAAATAAGTAATGTCACCACCCTGGACTTGACATGACTCGTAGCAGGTACAGATGTTGTGATGTTAGCTGTGCTTTTTTGACGTCTGTGTTCAGATGCTGTTGCTTGTACATTGATTATGACCCTTCATCCCTTCCCACTCTGTAAACCACCACTGATGTGCGCTCACCTCTGCATTGGCAGGCTATTATAATCTATGCTGGGCCTTCGTATAATGACCTACCATCCTAAACTTCATCTCTTCCCACACTACTCACCAGTTCCTGGAGCTCCTTTTCATCACCTCATCCATATCATCAGCCTCTATGAATTGAATTGCAACGGTGTTAAAATTAACACTAAAGTTAACACTGGATGCAGCCAAAACTCAAAGCTGCGCATCAATCCGCCTGGCTCCTGAGATCACATCATGACACAATACATTGAGAAACAGGGAGGTGCTGTGATATGCATGAAACAGCATCATTAAGCACCTGACCCCCTGCATGAATACCAGCTTTGACCAAGACTTATACACTGTTCACACAGACTACCCTGGTAAATCTGTTTTTAATGAGCAGGGTTGTTGGCTGTGGATCTGAATTACCCTGGTAATTCCCTTACTACCCTGGTCAACACCGTTCACACTGAACCAGGGTAGTAAGTAGTAATTTTAGCGCTGTTCACACTGAGCACACTACCCGGGTAATAGCCCTCTGTGTGAACGGAGTATGTGACACAATTTGTGGCATCAGCAAGGCTCTGGGCTAGGTACAGGAGGGTTGCTCGCTCTCCTTGGATTCTTTGGGCTCCCTCCATACATACATTAATGGATTTACAAGGCTTGTATCCACATAGACATGAAAATTACAGCACAGGGAGCTTATACTGAATGTATATACTACTATGAGGGTACTTTTAATGGAGGCAGCAGTTTTGTTGAGTCGATTCATTCATGACAGCTCGGCAGTGCAGTAAGACTGGTTGGGAGTCGTGTCCTATAACCTGGATCCTCTCGTTGCAGGGAGCTGGAGCTGTCACTTGTGCCTGAGACAACTGAAGGAGAAAGCATCGGCTTATATCACGCTAACCTAGAGCGATCAGCCCAGGAAGACAAAAGATGACTAATTCCCTCCGTCTGGTCTTGCCTATTCCCAGAATCCTCTGCTTCTCTCATTTCAGCACTACGCCCTTTTCCCCCCCCTGCTCAAGTACCTGAGCGGTATGAAGTAGTTTTATTGGTTCAGCTGTGTGATAATAATATGAAGTAATTACATTCTGCTCCTATTTATTTCTCTGCTACTCTCCTCTAAATTACCCATCCAGTGGTCTCTGATAAAAATCCATTACTTCTGACCTTTACTTAGTGCGGCTACTGCAGACTGCAGCCCAAAGAGATTGTTCACAGTCGTACAGACATGTTCATTGTGTTATATTTATACAGCCTGAAAAAGTATCATTTATCTAACTTGGAAAATTCTGGCACAAAGAGAAACAAAAAGCAACACAGTCCTCTTTTCTATGTAATAGTTTCACAATATACCCATATTCCTACTAATGATACATTATTCCTTAGACTGTTTGGAGCATTGAAGCAGTTGAATTATATATATATATATATATATATA
>JABWIB010000859.1:30240-42920 GCA_016617825.1 Platyplectrum ornatum | reverse complement strand
CACAGATACTGACCAGCGTTACTGTTACACTGTTATTACACTTGTGCTGGAAACATCATCTCTCACCTTTAATACTGATTGCAACTAATGAAATTTGCCTCCCCTGCAATTCAACATGGTTTTACCCACTCTTGAAAAAATATTTCGATTGGAACAATTTATCTTACCGTGTGACCAGCTTTAGTAGAGACACTGGGAAAAAGAGATAGCAATTTGTATCCCAGTGTTTTGATTGCATGCACCATAATAGACCAGATGATACAGGGAGATAATGTGCAAAGTGTATTGTATAATGTGTATACTGTTCTAAACCAGTTGCCAAAAGTGGAAGATAAATCTAGTTTTATGCAACAGAATAAATTATATTTCCACCTCAGGTACTGAAACAGTCCATATAACCCTAGGAAGAAAAAAGTAAATTCCATAGTCATAGTGGAAAAGGGAGTACGGGTTATTCATTATATCATTCACATACCTTCCAACATTACATCGGTACATTTGTGGGTACACTGCTATAGGGGCAGGTATTCCAATTCACAGTAGAGTAAGCGCAGCTTGGTTGGAGGGTATGCTTTCATATGAGTAAATCCTACAGGCAGGGTGACCACCAGAAACTGTAGGGCCCAAGCAGTGTCATCACCCCTTATGAGACGTCACATGGAAGGAGACAGCGTTGCAGAAATTTATAAAGGAATTCCTCCCGGAACATGAGAACTCTATACTCTATACATTGTACTCTATACTGTATATTGTTCATACTTACTACTGTCCCGGTGTGGACAGAGGAGAGCCCAGCTTTCTATCCTTTTCCTGATGGTCGGTCTATAGGTTTTGCAGATTCTTAACTGGTTGATTGCTTGATGTCATGGAGCCCCACCCATTCATAGTACTGATCAGGGCTGAGGCACTGCCTCATTCTGTGTTCCAGATCTGTAGATGATCCCAGTATACCAACCCTGGTATTATTATATAGATATATGTCAATATATATCAGTCGTAGTTTCACAGACTAATCCTAACCCAAACCTTAAGATGGATTCAGTTTGATTGATGATCAGCGCCTCAGTGGCATCATGGTGCGGTCATCTATATCAAGCTCTACTGCTAATACTAATATCCAGAAGTCTCGGAGGAGCACACTTATCCTGCCAGGGCTGCAGAGGTCAGTGATGTCCTGTGGTGTCTGATCACAGTAACAGGTGGAAACGTGGAATGCATTCTACTGATACAAATACTCTGTCCTGCTGGGAATAAACTGTTTAGTAACTGAGCGGGTCAGTGCAAATGAATGTAGGAAGATGATCCTCAGTGTGAGACCAGAGAACATTGTGCAGATGATGAAAAATATATATTAAATATTGCTTTATATTCACACACGTGTGTACATGTGTGTATTAGAGTTAAAATAGAACAATTTACCTCTCTGCTCTGACAAAATGCAGACAGGCAGGAAATCCGGACTGTTCAGCTGGAGTCGAGCATCCAGGGAGGGGCGGTATGTCACCCAGGGTGTCTTGTACATTGTAAAGCTCTGCATTATATGCTAATACTGTGTACAACACAGATATATGTAAATGCAGATTGTTTGGTTTTCTGGATTTTTTTATGCATCTTCATCCTACACATCACAATATAATGACACATACTGAGTAATACTACCATCTAATGCCCTATGTGTTCTCTCTGAAAATAATATAATATATATGTAAAAATATCTATAATAAGAAATAGACGTAATCTGATTAGTTGCTATGTTGAAACATGCTGCAGACAGTGTGTTTATACAGATTTACAATCTCCAAAGCAACGATTCCCATTCGATACAGAGCCACCTTGTGGAGGAGCATGTAACTGCAGCAAAGAGATTCTGGGATTGTTTCTAGACTATTAAACGAGATCATTATCTGTCTGTAAATATACAAGTGTACACAGCCTTAGGCCCAGGCCACACTATATAATTTAAATGACTCCCTCCAGCCACCAAGGCGTTGCCCTGACCTCACCAGTATTTTATTATTTTTTTTAGACAGAGGGCATGTAAAAGTACCCGGTTGGGAATAATCCTGACATGTTACACTTTGTGGTAATAATAATGAAAAATTTGTTGTGATTTCAACGTGAGATGATCATTATCACTCCTGTCTTCCTACTGTATCTGGGCCTTAGTGTGACCCATTCTTCCCAACTCCCTGGGTGCCTTAACCAGGAACCTCTTCCTCCCCCCCCCCCCACCTCAAACACCCACATTGTGAAGTAGTCCACTTCTCCCATCAGCAATGATTAGTTTCCCAGTGTAATGCTGTCATCATTAGCTTTCAATACTGGGCTCAGTAATGTCACTGGCCTGCAGCATTAGACAAACATTAGCCCATACTGTGTACATTGACCATGACAGTGTACGGGTCATCTTCTCATACAGTCCATACATGTACTTCTGAGTTGACACCAGATTATTTAGGAGGAGAAAACAAAGTGCTGCACATTTATATGGAGATTTCTTGTGCCTTGCGTGTTTTTTAATGTCATGCAGGTTAAGACCTCACTTATGGAAGATGACTCCTGGCAGGTGAGATACATTGGACTGTATCCAGATATGAATGTGGGTAAATGGTGGCACGCACACATCAGCTCAGCATCCAGACTTCTCCATCAAGACTTAAGTTGAACGGTAAGGGCTGGATTAAGGGCTTACGTCCAATTATATGTGGACAGCGCTGAAATATTAAGGTAGGTACCTGCGCTTGTAACTCCTCAGGTGAGGGCAGCTCCCTCCTCTATAGGGGTAAAGCATCAGAGTCTAGGTGCAATGACGGTCAGTATAGGGCGCAGTGTCAGCGAAAGCTTCTACCGCATCTATGTGCTTGCATATTGTAAGTGCAAAATAAACATTTCCAGCCGCCAGTTGTGCACCGTTCACAGACACAATGTACAAAGACAATGAGAGACAATGTACAAAGACACAAAGACCACAGCAATGAAAGTGTAGAACAATTTATACAAATATAACAGTATACATCTGTCTCTGGCAGCCCTCATTATGAAAAACCTTGAACAAGGCAAAAGGCATCATGCGTCGCACACAACCGTACAGTGTGTTGTAGAATAAGCATGAAGGATAAGTCCAGTAAGCACAGTACGACGGCCGAACGAGCCGATCAGTTTGTGTTTTATATGTTTTTTTTCCAAAATGGCTGGTCAGCGGTTCCCGTGATCCACAGACGTAGGACTGACGGCTGGTGATGAAGTATCCACCTCCACAGGCTTTGGGCCTAGCGGGAGACACATACTGGTGGCGCAGGCTGGAAACGGATCATTACGTAAAGGAAACGCGAGGGGAGAAAGTGCTCTTTTCTGGGCATATAGTATATATTAATCAACACTTAAAAATAGAATTTTTTAATGCTTACCACGATTCAACATCTAGAAATATCCATGGCAAACACAAATCCCAAAATTCAAGTATAAATAGTCTCCTCGTACTTGGACATTACACAGAAATGTACAACGCGGAGAAGGTATTTATATGTAAACTATGCAGTTTGTCTTCAAGATTCCCCCTAGTCAATGAACACGATGTCTGCAAACTCCATGTCCGTTTTCCCATTAACAAAAAGAAACGCTTATTTACACAACCTATTAACAAAATATATACACTGAAATCCGGTTTCCAGTCAGACTGACGTCGTAGTAAAATAAATTTATATGAAACTTTGACATTTCTTTAGGGTTCACCCTAAGACGTTGACCCCCCAATATATAACTTTTCCTATACAATTTAAATATATATATATTTATATAACATTATTTTCCAGCGGTTTGCATTACGCTTGCCTGTGAGTAGCTCCATTTTGCATAATTCCAGACGGAAGGTTCTGCGGACAATGTGTCGGAAAAAACACCATTTTTGTTTTCCCTCTGAATTCTCAAATTTATACAAAGCTACAAACAAAGAAAACATGTATGTACATGAAGAAAAGGGGCGATCAATGTAAAAAGGTGATCACTGGGAGCTCTTGCATGTGTGATGAAAAACAAACGAACAATGCAGAGTGACACAGGACGTGTCCAAGGGGTAAGAAACCACTTGCATGGAGGGGAATGAGATTCCCGCAAGGTACCATCTTGAAGGGGAGGGGGGGGGGGATCTCCCTATTATTGAATGTTCAGTAATGGGGATATTAGTGATCCTTTTTATCCACTGTACTAGAAATGATCTCGGCAAACTTCCTCAGCTGCTCGCTGGCCGAGTGCGATTCTTCTTGAAGCCGCTGATTGTTGTGCCGAAGATTCGCCACCTCTACTTGCAGCGCCTCTTTGTCCAGCTTCTCCTGTAAGACGTGCATGGAAATGGGAGACGGTTAAGCAGGGGAGATGATACTGTATCATCAGGTGTTTTGGAATGACTATGTACTAGTACTTGTGTAGGGGTAGATGCAATATTCTAAATGGACAGTGCAATCCACCCATGGAAAGTGCCAGAAGGATTTTACTGGCAAAATGCGAAAAATTATTTGGTGCCATTAAATAATAAAGAATCACAAATACCTTCTGTAGATCTGTGTGAAGCTGCTTTAACATAACTTCCAGCTGCATGACTTTCCCCGGGAGGTCTGGAGGTACTTCATCACTAAAAATACCAGGACATAAGACGCAATGAGCATAGAACGATTGAGAGGGGCCGTGAAGTTCGTTTGCTAATTACGGCTTCATCTGCACATTCATTACCCTGAGGTGGGCGTGCTGCGGGACGTGTGCTGCCTCTCCAGGCTGAGGTGTGTGGTGGAGCAGCTCTGTACAGGACTCAAGGCGGCTTCATTCAAAGAAAAGAGTGAGGAAGCTCTCTGCACTGGAAGGGAAGGAGGATCATCCATAAGGACCATGGTCTACACACATAACCCCGGTTATGCTCTGTACACACAACCCTCTTGTCTTCTATTACTATGACCCCTTAGGCTGTGTCACACCAATTAAAATTCTCCCCCCCCCCCCATCACCGGGCCAGCGTTTCTCCTGCATAGTGTTACCTTCATAGGCTTTGGCTGCGCTGACGAGACTGGACCACTCCAGGCCAGAGGCCGTGTCCGGCAGCGGCATCATACCTGGGTCTATATGTCTAGAGTTTGGATCCTGGATCTCGGAAAGGGACAGCTCAGAAGAGGAGATGGTGGCTGCAGACAGAAAAAAAGACAGCACTGAATGGATCTCTCATAATACAGAGTCATGCTTTATCTCTGGTGTGTCCCTTAGTGTCACATAACGTTGGCTGTTTAATCACTGTGTAAGGTTAAAAAACCATTTTGGGTGCAACAATTTCCAGGTGATTGATATCAGAATGTGACTCTGGACTGAATGCCAACACTTGTGCTGCTGCACCCCCGTGACACTACTCCTTTACATGTCATTGGAAGTAAAAGACTCCACTTCCATGTCTGTGTATTTAGGCATAAATATATGTATAAATAAATATATATATATATATTGTAACATGGGCGGAGGCAGGTTATCCAGTGTATGCAGCCTTTATGCTCAGACATTGCATGATATCAATGGGCCTGGAGAAACAGGTGAAGAACCAGGTCACTAGTCCCTGGCCTCTAACAGGCATCCGCACCCTGCACCGTGGGTTAAAGCTGCTCCCCCACAGCCGAGATCGTGCTGACTCTATATGAGCAGCAGCATCCAGACATCACCTGCATCTGGGCTGTCCACAATACAGGATGCCGGTGTAACCCATAAACACCCACCCCTAAACATACACAATCCACATGACCCTGTTCTTCTCACCAGCTTTTTCTGGCAGTCCGGTGGATATCTGGCGACGGGCAGGAAGGGTACTGGATGGGTAAGGGTTTGCAAAAAACATATTGCTGCCCAGAGAGCTGTCTGCTCCCGGAGAACAGGCGAATCCGGCGTCCCTGCGGCCGCTGCACAGGCTCTCATCAGACAGGGTTCTGTGTAGGGTCTTCTGGGGTGACTGAAGGAATCGGTGTACAAGAGTGTTAGAGAACAGACAGGGGCAAGAACAGAAAGAACAGGGAACACAATATAAAACCAGCTGTGTCTCTAAGTAAAACGTAGAAATACAACTTCCTAAATACCTGGCCTAACTTTTGGTTCTGGCTCCTAAGATCCTAACTATTTTGGTTCCTAATTATTTCTATAGGGATTAAGCTACATCTTGAATTTCAGGCTATGAGTCTGACTGGTTGTATAGGAAGTCCACATGATGGGATATTGTAAAGGATGTATTGTCATCACACTTGTGACTGGTCGATTCATATACACAGTAAGCCTGAATACTGGCAGCTATAGGTGGACACAGATGTTAGGAGAAAGTGAAGGGTTACAAGATGATTGTCGTCGATTGTGCACAAAGGACACGGTCAATGGGGATTATATGAGGTCACATGAAGTCTGCTATGAAGAACGCTGTGAAGACACAGTTATGAGTATTAATAATGAGATGGGACATTAGGAAAGAACCAGAAGACATCTCACCATGCAGTCCTGCTCCTGCTCAGGACCCAAGTTGTCCATAATAATCAGTCTCTTCAGATCATCCTCAATGGTAGACTTGTAATTCTTGCGGGGCGATCTCAGGTCTCGTAGAGACGCTCGCAGCCTCGGCTGCCCGAAAACGTTCTTTGTGTTCAAATCAACTTGTCTGAAACAGCGAAAACCCCCAGAACGGGGAGAGGCCACAGTCACAGCCTGAAACTCATCTATACGACGGTATACATACACCCTGCTAGTAACATACACACAACAGATGTTCATGTAATCCTCTCTATCCCATATTGTGATGTTCCTGCTGACCTACATACTTCAGACACGCAGGGGAAACCAGGACACAAGTCACGCCAGGCAAACTCAACTACTGCACTAATGATTAAAGGGCCATTGCCAGCGTGGAGCTAATGGAGGACAAGTTTGAGGACTTATAGGGTCAGTCGCATGACTAAGCAATGACATCTAAACCCTAAGGGGCGTTAAATAGGTTAAAGGTCAGTCACATGATACCAACACACATCTCTTCTAACCGTGACATATAGCTGTCAATGTTATGCTATCTAATGACTTGTAAGGTATTCTCTCCACCTACCTAAGATTTACTGAATTTACCATGACGAGATATCCATCTATCAAGCACAAATTCATATTCTCTTCTAATTGAATGTTAATCAGTATGAATCAACCTTCTCGACACCGCCTGTTCTGCGGAGTAACTGAGTGGCTATTTCCAGAGCCCTATTGAGATGATCATGGTAACAGACTCCCAGCCGGGGGATCGGCCTTTGTGATGACACTAAGAGGGACAACACTTACTTTTTGGGGTCGGTAAATGTGGTCGGCCTTTGCGGAGTCTCTTCTGGCTTCTTCCAGCCAACTGGTATCTTGTTCCTCATGTTCTGACGAGAGAAGAAGGACTTGGGCACAGAGCTGGACAGCTGGAAGGAGGTGGACTGCGCCATTTGCTGGGTCCGGGAGCCGTCCGGTGTTTTATACATGTTTGACCTATTCATACAAGTATCATTCAAAATGATTTCCTTTGCAGGTACGTACACACTGTCTAAGCATATTATCTCTACTGGAACAGAAATCCCCATACACTAATAATGCAGGCAAAGATCTGACATTATACAACAAGGGGTCTAATCTCCTACAGTGAACGTACACAGCACACATCACCTGCTACAAAGAGCAACAAAGGCCCTGACCACCACAGCAAACAAGACCAGGACACATTTACCTAATGAACAATATGATAGGATGAGATTTACACCGTGGACAGGGTGAATGGGACATGGGTACACAGTGGTCAGGGTGAATGGGACACAGTGGTCAGGGTGAATGGGACACAGGTACACAGTGGACAGGGTGAATGGGACACAGGTACACCGTGGACAGGGTGAACGGGGCACAGGGACACAGTGGACAGGGTGAATGGGACACAGGTACACCGTGGACAGGGTGAATGGGACACAGGTACATAAATATGTGCTCAGTAGAAGTAGATTCACTTTTAAACCTTTAAGCACAGTCTATACCAGGACATCGTACAATACAGTACATGACCTCCTAAACACTATAGTTCCCCTGCAGTCTGCTCCTTACCTGGAGTCATTGAGGGCCGCCTCCCCAGTGCCATTCCCTGGTGGGTACATTTTGGGTCTATAGCCTTTTCCAGAGGACATGTGATCTTTCCGCTTGTCTCGTGAGCCGCTCTCATGCATGCCAGGGTAAGTAGAGAAGGACACTGGTTTCAGCACTTTCTCTCGGCGCGGAGCTGTCCGGGCTGTCTTCGAGTGTTGGAAGTTGGGCAGGGAAGTGTCGATGCCGCTGTCATTCGACGTGCCCTTCGTGAGAGGCTCCGGGTCTACCTCCGGCTGCTCCTGGGGGTCAAACCAACGTTCATCACTCTGGTTGCTGGATGCAGTACTGGATAAGGTGTTGCTGCTGGAGTGACTGGAGTACTGCGCTTCTCCCTGCAAAGTGGAAGGAACACTTGACACCGGGCTGACGCATATCTAAGCGCCCCATCACCAAGGCTCTCGCGTCTACCCTGCTGCTTACCCTTGAATGTCTGTGCGGGGAACTCTTGCCAGCCAGCTCCTGTCTGTTCGGTCTCACGCTGGCTCCTGCTCGGGACTGTGATGGTATGTGCCACAGAGGCTCTGGAAAGGCAGCCACACATACGTAGCAGCATTAGCAACAGTGAATAATTAGAAGCTGTATGTTAATTAAGGAGGTTAGAGATGGGGGCTGGGAGCTGCACATCTTGCAGTCAGTGAGTTCACAAGCTGCAGAATAGTCATGCTCTCAAAACCTCTATACAAAGGTCTTCTTGTTTAAAGTTTATTAACTTCAATATTCTCAATAATCACCTTTTATAAAAAAAATCACTAAATCAATATATCATCATATATTGCATTCACCCACATCCACCTCAATCTCAAGTCTCATTCCAGGACCCTGAAAACCGTAAACATGTCGGGGTATATTTACTAAGCGGTGAGATTGCAGTGAGATTGGAAAGTGGGGATGTTGCCCATAGCAACCAATCAGATTCAAGCTTTCAGTTTCATTTTACACACTGGAGAACGTGAACTCGAATCTGATTGGTTGCCATGGGCAACCTCTCCACTTTCCAATCTCACGGCTTAGTAAATATACCCCATCATCTGCTTCCGATGCTATTCCCAAATATCCCTAATGACCAAAGAATGAATCACATGATCTACAGACAAGTCACATGACCAATACACAGACGATGGGTGATTTCTACGCTTCATGGGTGTCTTGATACAAAGGTTTCTACTAGTTTCTATGTTGAACAGAGCGTCGTGTGTTCAGGATATACATTCTCCGAATGCTTTAGTTGTTTGTGTCACATGTAGAAGGATATTTATGAATGAATTGTTTTCCATGCATACGGTTCCAAGCCCGGAGACATTATTAAAACAAAGGCAACATTATGCTGAACTGACCTTTACTGAGCTCTGGGATAATCAGAGGAGTCCTCAGATTACTCTGTACGAGTCCTACCCATATGATGAAGGATGAGCATTTAAACATCTTTAAAACACATGTATAACGACAGTCACAGGATACACAACTCTCTTCAATCCTTCAAAAATGCTCTGATTCCTGGTTACAGGACTTCTCCTGAGCTGCATCCACTGTGTGGAATGACCTTTCTTACCCATTAAGACTATCCTATACTGCCCGAACTCAGCACGGATACCTGCATTGCTGTGCAACAACCTGGCTAATCCACTTACCCTTTACATATTAGGTGTCCCATAGAGTCTAAGCATGCAAGCAGATATTACCCACCCTGTCTGTCGCTTGTTTTATAATAATCGTAAAAAATAACATAATGAGGGCACTTTATTAAAACCTGTTAATAACATAAAAACCAGCAAGGTTTCTATTGTACTCAACATGCGCCACTAGATGGCGCCATACACTAGATTCCACAACACAGTGGTACAATCATATTCCTCTTATGCCTGTATTGGAGTTATCTTACCAGGTTTATGTCTATCAGAGGTCATCTCCTGACCGGATAGCCCATCCTGAATGCAGTAGGTTTCTGACTGTACAATGGATCGCTGGGGGGTGCCGAACCTGGAGAACACATGAAACTGTTCTGTATTCCTGTAACCATCAGTCATGTCATCAATCACTACTGACACAGTGGGATACAAACAGGCCCAATGCGATTCGAGAGCCTGCAGCACCAGGGCCGGTGCATCTCATCGCATCAAATCACTCTACATGACAGACGAGGGCCGGACGAAGCTCTCACCTGTCCGCCGGTGGCTTGTAGCGGCTGTATCCTGTCGCGGTGGAGTTCGGCGTAGAGAAGCTGCCAGAGGGGTGCCTGTAGGGCTGCCCTTTGTCCAGCGCTGTGGGCGATGTGGCCACGTAGGGTGTCTCGGGATAGCTCACCGGCCTGTGTGCACAGAAACGTCTAGCATGAGAAGCTGCCAACCCAGGTACGGCTGTGGCAGGGCATCACCTCCCTGTGTCACGCCTTTGTCAGCTGTCTCCCCGGCACACGCTGTGCCAGTTTTTCTGGATGAGGTCACCCCTGATAATTACATTTTCCTTTGTAGTGTTCTGTGCAGAGCAAACTTTACCTTTTCAGCAGTTCTTACCACTAAACACTCCCACAGTTATAGTGATTCCAACCTGTCTCGCACACAAACACAATGTCTAATGTTACATAGGGTAAATGAAACGCTGCACTGTCAGTGTTTTCTATCGTCCGGGATTTACTTTGCAAATGGCAAGTGGGTTTAATGTGGATAATGAGCAAGAGGTGTTAATATGCTGGTTCTATAGAAGAATACTAGTATGGCTGGTTCTATAGAAGAATACTACAGTGCTTCTCCGATAATAAGACCTACCCTGATAATAAGCCTGATAATATCCTATTTTACAGTAAACTGAGGTGTCATGATGTCAGTAGCACTTGGGGAGCTATGATTGGATTAATAGCAGGTCAATAAAATAAGCCCTACCCCAAAAATAAGCCCTATGGTGCTTTTTTTGTCCTGAAAAAAAATTAAGACAGTGTCTTATTATCGGGGAAACACGGTAGTATGGCTGGTTAAATAGAAGAATACTAGTATGGCTATTTTACCCCATACATTGGCTATACAGCGGTTCAATGAAACAAGTGTATACTGAAAGCAGTCAATAGGTTTACACCACATCACTGCCAGGTAACACCAGGAGGAACTAGAAACTCAATACATTTTTGGGAAACCCCTACTCAGAGGTTCAGACCTGGGCCTATATTTACTAAGCAGGGAAACTGAAAAAATGAAGATGTTGCCCATAGCAACCATGTGAGCTTGAATCTGATTGGTTGCTATGGGCAACATCCCCACTTTTCAATCGCCCTGCTTAGTAAACTTAGACCAAGGGTTTAAAGAGAATAAAGGCCTCCACATGAATGCAATGAGACCTTTCAACCACAAGGGGGCGCACTCACCTGCGGTTGTTGTGTAGCGGCTGGGGCTCTCGGACAGGCACCATCTGAACCAGTTTGGGGGGCCGGTTGAGCGAGTGGGCGTAGTTGGACGTTACAACTTTCTGGGAAGAGTTGGTGCCCTGCTGGGTGGTGGGGGTGCTCCACTGCCATGCCGCGTTGCTGCGGAAGGGAGGCCGGGAAGTAGACGAGCCGCTCTCTGCGTCCTTGTGGTCCATAGAACACAGTTCATAAGACTCGGACCATCCCCTATGGAGAAAGCATGAAGAATGCGCTGCCTGTGTGAGTCTCGCACATGTACAGGCACAATGGAAGCGCGCACAGCCCCCCCGGCTGATCCGTAACGTTACAGGAGCAGCTCTGCGGCTATCTCTGTGTTGCAACTTGTCCTGCAAAGGTTTAAAACGGGTGTGCCGTACGAACAAGCTCAATACTAATGTCCCCCTGCCTGTAACACAGGGACAGCAATGCACAGGTATACCCCCAACACGTCGTCATACGTTACATTATCTGGCTTTAAACAAACCACTTCCTGGCTCTATAATAACAGCAGAGTATTTTACCATTATCTCCTAGGAATCCCCGCCACCATCACCTTACAATACAAAGGCAACAACGGGACGGCAGGCGTGGGTATGTGTACACAGAATACAATGTGATGCCTGTATGTATGCACAGATCAGGGAGAGCGGGGAGTGTATGTGTACACAAGGCATACATTATATTTTACTCAATGCACCTTAATATGACATTATACTCAACCCCAGGAGCAGATTCAGACTGTGCTCTCAATGTTTAACCCTTGGTTAGTAGAACACCTCTTAATATTTGTAATATTTGGTTATAACAATTAATATACCCGTGACACAGCACACCACACGCTGCCCACTGCATGCAACTATAGACATAATATACAAAACACTGTATATATATATATATATATATATATATATATATATATATATATAGTATTCTGTTATATTACTATACAGAATCAAACTAAACACACGTACATGTTCTAAACATCTGATACCTTGTTCACCTCCCTACAGAACAATACTCCCCACAACACATATAGTATAGAGTACGATATAACCATCATAACATAACTTTCTTTCCCACACATCTAGTATCCAAACCTCTAACATAGACCTCTCATTACAGAATATTAACCCCC
>JABWIB010000858.1:43194-61040 GCA_016617825.1 Platyplectrum ornatum | reverse complement strand
GTGGGTCTTCTTTCATGGAATCCACATTGTCTGCATTAACTGTTAACTGTTCTATAGTATGTAATAAGAAACTAAGAGCTAGCATCTAATCTAATCTCATCTATATATGATTGTGATACCCCGTGATCACAAGGGGTTAAATGTGAGCAGAACTAAACAGGGGGAGATGGTTGGCTCTGACATAATGCTGTTACTGGGGTGAAGGAGGGGTAATGATGAGGTTATGTGTAACTAATTGGCTAATGAGCAAGACCAGCAAGTGCCTGACTGTCTGAGCATCACGTGTGTACCACAAGCCACCATTGGCTAGGCTTGTCTGATGTGAGGAGTATAAAAGCACCAGAGCGCACCAAAGAGAGAGAGGCGGATAAGATCTTGATGGTGTAATACGCAACTGGCGAGTTACCAACATGGAAGTGGCAAAAGGTGGTGTCCCTGTGTGATCGACGGACCTGACAGACCGCAGCACAGAGACGGAGGAAGACCTGGAGGGGATTTGTTTCCCCGTGGGCAGCAACCAGCTGCCAAATACTGGTGTGTTAATTGGGCTAGGTAGGGAATGGTTAAATGGGTAATGGTACAGNTTGGGTCTCCTCACCCTCTCCTCCATCATTCATTTACGTCTATGATCGGTTGGGGTCGGGTTAGCCGTGGTAGTGGGACTTATTCCAAATTACTCCAGGTGTCTCTGGGCTCATCTATAGCACAGGGCTGTGTGGCATCCNTGACGTCAGGGGTGGGGGTGTCACATGTTCACATGCAGATAATATAAGTCCAGGAGTTATCATCTAAGGGGTGTTCTTGGACCTCCAAGTAGAAGCTGTGCAATACGCCATGTGCATATATCTGGATCAAACCAGTATGTACGATCATGTAAATCACTTAGTTATATGGTAGAAAAATGTATTTTTCACTAAGGACTGACTGCTGCATGTGGGACACCACACTGCAGCAACACAGTCACATTGAAGTGGTAATTTACCATGCTATATCATGAATATTTCTTGCATCACTTTTTTCACTATTGTATGTTTTCTTTTCCACATGGCGCTAGAACTGGGCATATTAGAATAGAAAGAGAAAGAGAATAAACCCCACTTGTAGGGGTGAACAATTCCCCTTGCAGGGGTTAGACGTCAGTTTTCCTATATTNCACATATTGGAGTTTTTTTTCTTGCAATAAAAATATATAGGGTGAATGGCAATTCGTTGATGAAATTTAATANATTTTAATCGTGTTCAGGACTCATCACACAGCACAGTACATTTTTGANCTGTTTAGACATTTTGACATATCGGCCCGTGCCATACATTGTAGGGCAATCAGCTTTATTTTCAGGACATTCTTTATGTTTTAAAAGACTATAAAAAAAACCAATTTCTACAAACTGAACAGTAAATGTGTTTTACTAGCAATAAAACAGATTTACTACCATATGAATGTCTCCAGAAAACACCATCTTTACTCTTGTCCGGGGAAGAAATAATTNAATCATGCTTCCTTGCATTTTTCCTCACTGGCACCTCTGTTAATGATTAATTGTTAAATCAATCAACGGTGGTGTAATGGTCAGGGGAGTGCATCCATATTAATGGCTGAACTGAGCCCTGTGTGTATGTGTGTGTATGTGTGCCCAAGACTAGTTTATAGGTCTATGCTGTGTCACATTGAAGGACCACACCTTAGGTGCATACAAACTTTATCAAAGACCTTTACATGTCTGGATCCNTAGGATCTCAACTGTGATATAATGCAAGTTCAATCCCCCGGATAGGACCTTATCTGTGTGGACTTTGTTTGTTCTCCCAGTGTCTGTGTGGGTTTGCGCTGAGTACTCCGGTTTCCTACCATCCAACAAAACATACTAGNAGGTTAATTGGCAGCTAACTAAATTGTCCCTAGTGTATGTGTAATTGCACCTATGTATCAATTTCCTTAGAATGTAAGCCAGCAGATAGGGCCCCCTTCCCCACCAACACACACACACACACAATCATAAAATCCCTATAAAGTCCAAACAGCTGAAATGATCTTCAAATATCTATTGATATAGCGTCACAGCCACCATTGGAACGTTCCATGAATTCAATTTAAAGGCATTAAAAAGTGAGGGGGAGGGGCGCACAAGTCATACTCGTTTTCAGGTAGCTCCAATGCTACCCTGCTACTAATTCTTCTTTAGCAAGTCACTGCATTTCTTCAGCAAGTCATTGTATAGAGAGATATCCCAATTAACCATTAAGAAAATGCAGACATAATTAGGACATACATCAATGCTTTACAGTTCTTCTGAGCTAAAAACTTCTGCAAGAATAGTGGAGAGAAATCATTCTTACAGCTGGATTTAATAAATGCCTGGAAGCTCTGGTTACTGCCAAAGGATGTGTTACTGTGAAAGAAATCAACAAGCAAAGGCTTTTATAAAGCAAAAATGGCCCGAATAATGTTTATTTGAAATGAGGAGCAGTCCAGGGAAGGGATTCACAGATTAACGTCCTAAACAGCCACAGTTGAAGTTCCAATGAGTAGAGTTATTGGATTTCTGCAGAGTTTCGCCCTTTCTGAAGTTCTTGTATGCCATGTGACTACTGCGATTTCTAAGCCTAAATTTACTAAACTCAGAGACAAGTGGAAAATTGGGGATGTTGCCCATAGCAACCAATCACACAGTTTAGTACATTTAAGCCCTTGGCTCTATTTTGCATTTNTTGGGGATATCTGTTCAAAATGTTCCCTGTGCTCTGAAAGCTTATATCAATATTTATTAAACTATACAAATGATCTTTTGTTTCNTTATCAATTGCTACACCCTTCTCAACAGAACCTGATCATTTATTCTGTAGGCCTGGATTTACTATACATCGCATATTAACAAAGTAAGTCCTGTCCTCTCAGTTTGAAGGTCCTGTACAAAAGTCTTGGCCAGTTTCCAATTTTGTTCCATACAGGAACACCCAGTTACCAGCTACCGTCCTCACTGACTGTGGTGAAGGCATCAAACAGGATCCCTTATTGCACTTTTACCATTCTACCTCTGGCCCTTGTACTTAATATAAGTACGCACACGTCACCCTGTATGGGGGACTGAGGTAGGACAGGGATAGTAGAAGTCTCAATGGAGAAAATTGAGCCATATTCCTCTTCTGTATTCTGAAAAGATTTAGGACAGGACTCCAGCCCATCTTAATGCTTAACACCCTCTGCCATTACCATCCCAGCAGAAAAAGAATCTAAAAAAAACTGAATTTGAAATTTTAATTTACTAATTTTCATAATTTATTAACATATTCCACATTTNTTTTTAAAACCAATCATTAATATTCAAACCATTTTAATGATCCATATTAGATCAAGATCTTGTAAAGAAGAGTCCAGGCATAAAAACATTAAAACCACATACAGTATAAAAGGACTCCTCATGATACAGTAATGTTTGACATCTGCATACAGTAATTAATAAACAAATCTAATTAGAGATCTCATNGCAATAAAAATAACAAAAAAACATAAGGTATTTAAATGTGAAATGAACAATACAGACAACACAGTTTAAATGCGGGTGACTAAAACATCTAATTAATGTAATTATTAAAATATCTATCATAGTGGGGAAAAAAATAAACGATGTGTGTATAAGCTACTACTCATGTCACTGTGAGTACTGTGTGGAGTTGCGTTGAGCATAGTTTTTATATAAATATATTTTTTATTTTGCATAGTAGTATTGTAACATTGGATGTTAATAGCATATAAACATTTTTATCCTTGTGGTGCTAATCATTTATTGTGCATACACTATTACTGATCAGTGCTCTGTATAGTGAAATGTAAAAGACTGCAGATTGTACAAAACATACATATATATATATACAAAACAAATTTCTTACATGCTTACAGTCACTTCGGTCCATTCTTCACCTATAAAAACGCACTTATGTGGAAGACATTAGAATCTAAAACTACATGGGGTCATTTATAAGCACTACAAAGTCTAATGCTTTCCTGTAGTGGTGTAAGGCACTAGAAAAAGGAAAACCACGTATAGTTCTTCATATGGACATATACGTAATTAAACATTCTTAAAGAGAACCACATTTAAATAAAAATAAATTGATACATGCCACACATCTGAAATACTTTTCTAGATCCCAGCAGTACAGTATAAAATTGGAAAAATATGCAGAAGAACATTTTCACATGATCAAGAATTGTATAAAAAGTTTGGAACTTTGCACAAAGTTCATAATAAAAAGAAATATTTTGAGAGAAGACAAAATTGGCAAAAACAGCAACAAAACAAAACAGGAGCATTTAGTATAGTGTGATAGTAGGAAGAGGGACATACAGCATATATTATACATAAACTCATTCATTAAGTACTTATTGTAAATATATATTAGCACTTCAAATTAGTCTCCTTTCAACGTCTTTGTGAATGTCTCTGAGCTATCTAAGGGGGGAATATGGATATAATAAAACACCACTGAATGTGGAGTACATTTCAACAGAGTCTGAATTGGCAAGTTTGCCTCCTGTAAGGACAATACTGACTTCATCTCCAGCTTTCAAATTCAGAATGAGATTAAAGGTCCCAGCCCCACTACAGATTGGTCTCCTGGAACTTGGCTTGTGGTATTCTAGGAGCTCTCTTCTGTAGCCAGAGGTATTCAACTGGGCCACACTGACATTGGACACGGACAAGACAGCTTCAACGTAATGTTCCTGCTCTGGTGTGAGGACGGCAGTAATCATATAACGTCCTTCAATGGGAGCTGTAAAGATACCTGGGAGAAAAAAAGTTTCATAAAAAAATAAATAAATAAAAAGGCAAAACATGTGAAGGATTGTAAGGACACACAAACTGTAGNTAAACATGATTAGAATATGCAGTGACAAATTTGGACATCAGGCACTGAAACATGTGGACTGATGACTCTCCATTAGGCCACTGTTAAAAATTGTGTCGCTTACCCCTTTTCTACAAATGCAAACTGATCCCAGCATAAGGAAATCCTAGGAAGGGTGCATTAGATATCTAGTTACATAGCAACAGTCCAGAATAAATTCTAGTTTTCTGGTAAAAATAATTAACAGGTTATGGTTGTNACTCCTCCATAGGCAATATTAAAATTCAGAATGAGACATTATGTATGGACTTTAACTAAGAGTGATTTGGTAATCAGCTAATTCATTTACATTATACATTTCTTTTTATAATGATATTTTGATCGTGTAGTAAAAATCAACGAAGTGTCTTTTTGAGGACATATAAAGTTTTCCATTTATTAGGTAAGTAAAAGTTTAAGTTTAAACATCCACAGTGGAAATGTGACAATTCATAAAAATGCCTTCAAAGAGAACTAGCAAACAGTTTGCAGATGCTTTGCCTTCTAAATCTATTTTATATGGTCCATTCGTGATTATAGGAGTTCACAGGAATTCTTCCAGATTGTGGGGGTCTGGAATGGAATGCTTTTTATGTGACCAATGTAACAGATTGAGATACACGCATTAAATGTTTACACGAGTTGGAATTAAATCTTTTGGAAACAAAATAGTTTGANAACTTGATACTAACTGATACTAAAATCTGCACTATACCTGTATGTTATAAAAGATACAATGTTGTAAAGAAGAATCTGAACTTGTATGTTCAGATATTCAGATTTGAACAAACCCCTATACAATACGAAGCAGATCAGTGCATATTTCTTCAACCACTATCCCCGCCTACAGACATGCTAATGATTAGACCAGGCACCTCGCATATTGTTTAAACGCATGAAACACACGTTTTGTACACTTAAGCAATGCATTAGTAACATCTGCCACGCATATGCGCAAATATTACTAGTTACGTAATTTACACAGGAAACTTTCATAAATTATGTCTCGTAATGCCGGATCCGGCCCATGAAGAGAATAGATAACACTTATTACCAAGGCTATCTGTATTCTGGTCTGAACACAACCTGACCAAATGGAACGGACCCTCGGATTAGAAGGTAAATAAAGCAGAGCAACTTGCTTCATCATCCAACTAGAGACATGTTTTTTCTATGGCTAGAGAATCAATCTGATCTTCTGTCGTGGGGATGTTGTCTGTATAAACCCTNATGTATATAGGTTGTCGCAGTAACAATCTAAATCCCATAAAAGCTATAAAGGTATCACCAGGCAGTTACCTAAATTTAGCTATGCGTTCTGGTATGGCACTATTCTGTCCACTGGCTTTAGACATACAGCATATAATCAGAAATTTCANATAAGCATAATCAGACGTTTGCTAAACACACAAAAAATAAGCAGNTTAGCAAAACTGTTTGGGATTTGCATCAATGTTGATAAATCATCAGAGAATTCTGTTTAATGTTTCATGTTGTTTACGCTTTGCGTTGTACCCATTTATTTGGCATAAAGAGAGGATAAAAAGAATGAGCAATAAATACTGTATATAGACATAGTCAGATGGAATGCATTGGAATAATCAATGACTCATGCTAAAACGTCTTGTTAAATGTTCCAGCATGGTAAACTCCCAGTTCTCACAGATGAGGTAATAATGACTTGCTTTTGCAGTTAATTCTGTTTCTCGTCTCCTTGCTCCATAGGAACCCAGTACCATTTATGGCCCTCGGTAGTAAGCTAGTGAGATATTGATTTACTATATCCCCAGTATCACACCTTATGCGAGTCCTAGAATATTTTCTGTTTAGCAGCAATAAGATATAAAACACACATTTATTAAAAATGTTAAGGTTTAGACACCATGCCACCATCAAGCACACATATATAAGAGCCCATCTATAGAGGTGAACCACAGGGTGACTTATAGACAAGATTATTGCAAGGGTCAACCACTGTCATGTTATTAAAGACATGTGGCGTAATGTGTTCCATGTAAGTGTTAGTATAGTCTTCCTATATTGTTTGGTTACTATACTATATTATTATACTTATTTGCCCCAATATAATGTATTTTAAAAAATATTTGCCCCCAAAAAATTATTTTATGTAATATAAACAATCTAAGATCTAGAGCTAAGCATTTCTAAAGCCCTTTGCTGGAGTTGCATATTTTACTGCAATGTGTGCTAGATATATGTAAAGTAAAAATACCTGCATACTTAATGTAGTGTAAAAAGAAATCCATGCAGCTGGTTTTATATTATAAATTTTCCCAAACTGTTACATAGCACAAGGGAAATAGGTTTAGTATGTTACTCTGATAGTTACTGATTGGTGTTCTATTTGACAGGTATGGAGTTAACAACTCTGTTANATAGATTACCATAATACCCACACTTCATGTGTTTGGCATTACACTGAACCTAACCAACAATCCCCATTAGTCATTACTAATTAAAATCTACTGATTATAGAAGAGCAGAGAGTACAATAAAAGTTACTATTTGTGAGGTTTTCAATGTCTGCTGAAATGGCGTTATGGCAAACCTGGCACCCCTGACAGCAGGGCCAATACTAGATTGATATAGAGATAGGGATAGACAGATAGAAGATGCAGTTAAAACATTTCCGCCAATGACACTATGATTTCATCTATATATAGTCACATTTGAGATTGATGCCATAACATCAAGAAGCAATGACCTTGGACTGTTTGTTGTAATAGTTACAAAGGAAGAATTCCGATTAGTGATTATAGTGACAGGGAAGTATGTGATAAATAAATGTCCTTATCTCTTCTTATTTGTATATCTTTATGTACCCTGCAGACAAAAAGAACTCATAAACAGTAAAAATAAGCGAATGTTTAAAAGTCCAGGCATATTACCTGTAATGGGGTTATAATGTTCTCCATCATTTACCAACACGCTGTTAAAGGGAATGAGACCAACTTCAAAAGGATTCGGTAGCTCAGTCAGTCCAGCAGAAAAGGATATCTGAGCAGTTGTAGAAGTTACTCCTAGTGAAAAAATGAAAAACATAATTAGCAATTACACCAAAATGATTCCAATAGAGAAAGGGATTTTAATAATGGCATTATTCTTACCTTTTGATTCTGAAAATGCAGTAATTATTGTTATATGATCTAAAAAGGGAAAGAAAAGATTGTTTACAAAAGTCTATAGTGGAACTTTCTTAGAAACATTTTTCAAAGTTTTATGACTTTCCAAATATTGGGAAATGTCCCAAAGTTCAGAGACTAATATTAACTGTGGTTTAAGGTGTGAATGTGAAAAGTTTTTTTACTAGTTGTTCCTCCCCCAACTTTCTATGCACACATGGTGATGGAAAAAGGATAAGGTTTTGTATTTCTTATTTTGAAAACTAAAACTTTTGCGGGTGCAATTTTACTCATGCAAAAATAGTGCATTAAAGTCAGTATGAATAGTGCACATGAATGTAAAGTGTGTTAAGCATTAGCTCATTTCACAAAATTATATAAACAACATACACAAATAACTATATAGTTACAAATAATCTAATGGATTACCTTTTGTATCTGTAGGTGGTTTGGGAGTTGGTTTTGGGTATCCTGAAAAAGTGTGAGAATTAGGTAAGTAATATATATTTGCTGGTTACATTTTAATTCTTGTAAACAAGAAGGCTGGGAGAAGTCTGTGGATCATGTGAAAAGTTACCAGGGAAGACACTAGCCATGAATTTCTATATGTACGAGAACAGAACGTTTCTATTCATTATAAAGTAATGGAGGAGAAAATAAAAGTCACTCAAGCAACATTCCAAAGATGAAAAAGGTTAGTGTTCTGCAAATTAACTTGAGTAAATAGAGCCTTTTAAAACTGTATCAATGAACAAAAACAATGTCAGGAGTCAGAAACACATGCCTCGATCATGGCATTTAAGCTTCTGTCATCAACCACAAGTTGATTTAAAGGTGTAAAATCTATTTATTTCCTTTACTCGTGAACCATTCAAAATAAAATGGACAGAAAGAGGAAATTATAATAAATTGTACTAGGAAAAACACACGCATGAATGGGCTTGTGACGCAAACTCACAGATCTTACCAGGTGCACCGGCAAAACCTTTGGACATCTCTAGGTCTTGCTGTCCATCAACACCCTGCTGTCTTCCGGATTCAAACTTCACAAATCTACCTGGAGGACCAGCTTGTCCATGCTCCAAGATAAGTCCATTGCGTCTGGGAATCAGTGGTATGACGATAGACCCTGATGAGGTAGGTGGCACAGGTTTGGAAGGTGGCGGTTTTGGTTTTGTATGGGTTGGATCTTGAGGAACTTGTGGCTGTGTGGGTTGTTTAGGAACTGAAGGCATCACAGGTACTTGGGGATATACGGGCTGCTGAGGATCATGGTGGTATGATGGCTTTGCTGTGGCTTTTGGTAAGAGTTGAGGTATAATGTTCACCTGCGGTATTTGCTTGGGGTCTGTGCCTAAATAATAATAATAAAAAATACAACAATACTGTTTACACCAATGGAATATCGAAACATATAATTATTATTATTATATTTGTATGATTATTTATAAATCACAACTATCCTTTAAAACTTTATTTTAAACAGAAGACATATGCAACAAAGGCAGCTTTTTCCTTTTTTATTAGCCTTAGTTTTGCATTACAATTATAGGTCTGGAAAGAATTAACAACGAGTAAATGAGTATAGTTTACGGGATGGGGCTTATTTACACAATGGGGCTTATTTATTAACCCAATTCAAAATGTACAAAAAAACTAAATCGCATTTACATATTATTAATTGTCCTTGATTAAAATTATGTATATATATTCTTAATTGTCCTTGATTAAAATTATGTTTATAAATAGTTTAGTTGTCACATTTTTTGAAAGCTGTATGACATATTAATAAAATCAAATACTGTAGTAATGCCGTACAAAAACTCTTTGCAGCCACATGGTTTGTTAAATCTAAGTTACGTTCAGATGTTTGAGGGAATGCAACACATAACATATGCCGGGTTAGTTATCATTTTTCAACATTAAAAACACATTTGCAACGTCCATCAAGATATTTTGTTGATTTCCTAGAAATTTTAAAAAGGAAATTCTGGGGAAAAAGGAGTTTTTCCTTAGATGCCAATCAGATTCTAGCTATTCATTTCTATAGTGTAAAAGTCAAACAATACCCATATACTATAATTCATTGATATGGCTAAAATCTAATTTTAAGGGTTTAAACCCCTAATTGCAAAATTAATACTCACAATCAATGTAATTTGCACTATGCACTAATAGTGTTTGGTTAAGACATCAGAAAATTTAAAGCACATTTCAGGGGCAGATAAGGAAAAGTGGAGATGTTGCGCATAGCAACCAATGGGATTCTAGTTCTCAGTTTCCTATTACATGCTAGATAATATTCACTATATGCTATAGGCAACATTTCTTCTTCTGCAGTCTTTCTTTTTGTTTTGAAGAGATATGTAGAGGGTGGATTGCTTACAGCGAGTACAGATAGTAAGTGGGATTTAAATTGCACAGTAAAGGCTGGGTGATCACTTTACACACTATCCATATTTCAGAGCCATCTCACATTTAAATGCCAATGTTGTGGAAGTCTTAAGGAAGGGTAGGGTCCTATTACTGTAATCTCATACTTGCGACAGAAGTGGCCTCTTTTAACCTACAAGGAAGTTAGGATACACAAGGGATCCAGCTTTAGGGTCCTGAACACTGCAGCAGCAGAGGTCTGGATTCGGACCTTTGTTATTTTTGTATTTGCTGCTCTTTTATTATTATGCTGCTTATTCTAGTTTNGTCAAACACTATTGAAGTGAATTCTTAAAAAATGTTATGAAACAATTTATAAGCCATCACAAGACTAAATGTTTTATGGTACTTTACTGGTATCGGTCAATCCTACCTGCTCCAGGCTGACTTTTGACAAGATCTTGAAGGTCTGTAGTGATTTTGGTGACCTGAGTTTGGAACACCTGGACAGAATTCTTCAAGCCATAAATGTCATTGGAATGTGACTTTATTGTCCCATTGATGTTATGTATGCAGTTCCATAAGCTGGTGACATGTTTGTTAAGCCCATCTTTAATCCTCTGTAGGCTGCCAGAGATTGTGTCCAGCTTTCCACACACATTTTCCAATTTAGAAACTCTTGAGTCAACTTTAGAAATTTCAGTTTTAATCCCCTGAGTATTGTCTGAACATTTCCCTTTATCAGCAGTCAGTTCACGCTTCAGTACCTCAAACTTGTCTTGAAGATTGTTACAACATTCACCATTTGCAAAAATAGCTGAGGTGGCATCTGCTTTTCCAGAAAGACCAAGCTGTGTATTAATAGCAGTGACGTTAACCTCCTCTAGTTGTCCTTTAAATGAGTTTAATTTATCATTTAAGGTACCCACAGTATCTTCAATCCTGTAAAGATCAAATTTGACCATGCCCAATTCTGTCTCCAACGCTTCCATATCCAAAGTCTTATTCTGGAGAAACTCAAATCTTTCATTCATGGCATCTGTAAGAGACTTTAAGAAAAGTGAATTGCCCAACTGCGTCTCAATCACATGGTAATTGTTGTATCCTTCAGCGTTGCTCAACTGACCATTGTTTCCATTCAAAACGGATTTCAGTTCATTGTCTAGTCTGAATATTGCACCCTTCAACTCATCCACCTCATGTACTGGAGGCATTGGGTTATTGGTGGCATCTGCCAGACTGTTCTCCAACAACTGAAGCTTTAAATCAATTACATTGCTCATATCTGCAAAACTGCTATTAATTAGACCCCTTAAAGTGTCTTCAATATAAAAGCAGTGCTCCTCTGAATTTTTTTCTGTGATATTCATTTTAAATTCTAATTCATTAAATCTTTCATCCCAAGACTGATCTAGACCTTGAGTGTTTGCACCCTGGATCTCATTATCTAGTCTGGCATTAAGAGCCCTGTGAGCTTCAGCAATTCTTTCCACCTCTTTCTCCAGGTTTTTCATTGAGGTGTCATAGCCAGCATTTGTGCAACAACTAGAACTGTTCTTTGGTGCATTAAGAGAAATTAAAGATCGCAAGTTGTTTATTTCATTGCGCAGTTCATTTTCTTTTTCTGTAACCAATTCTTTGACTCCTGAGCAGCTGTTCTCATTTTCTTCACATTGCTGCTGAATATTAATCAGTTTGTACTCGCAAGAGTTTTTTAGATCGGCCATTTTTCGGTCTATGCCCTCTAGCATTTCATCTCTTAGGCCTTCCAATTTGTCATCTAAATACGCCTGCTGCACACCACCACTTGTCATGGTTGCCACTGGGCCACGCGTCAGTTCTTCAATTTCAATTAATCGTTCCTCGTATCCATTGATTTTCCTTGTCAGTTCCTCAATTTGGTCAGTTTTCTTGCGTAGTTCTTCTTTGGAGTTGGTTAGTTCAGACATTAGATCTTTTAATCCATCTTCTTTCTCTGCATTGCCAGAGACACCTGGTAGATAGTATTCGGTTTTACCACCTGTGGCACTGGCAGGCAGGTTGTTTAGCCATGCATTTAGAAATTTACTAGCATCCTCTTGAACAGTGATTTTTAAATTTTCATTTACTCCAGACAAAGAGGTTTGTAGGTCGATAACAGTTTGTGTGAGTCTAAGCATATCTTCCTCGAGACTTTGAATCTTTTTCTCCTGTGCTTCATTTAGTTCTTGCAATTTGGAGTTCAGGGGTTTTTCCTGTCCAATCTGTTCTGTTGAAAAAAAATAATAAATGTGCAATTAGATGCATGTGACATTCATATACTTTGAGTACATGTCACTAAATATTTCAGAACATTAAACTAGTATGTACAAAAAAGCCATTACTTGTAAGCTTACCCTTTACCCTTGCCCATTGGCTACTTTCCCTCCCACCACACTCTTTAGGGTCATACAAAATATCCCTTTTCTCCATGTTGTGCAATGCCGCTAGGGCCACCATCACTACCATCTACTGTGCGAGGATGGTTTCAGGGGATTTATTTTTATAATGGAAGATATTATGCCCTCCGCTGATGACACCTTTGAAACAATCTGGCTTCCATGGCTCCAATTTAACTATAGAATTTTACTACTCCTTAATTTGTGCGGACCTTCCCTCCACCAGCCATTACAAATCCTTAATGACCCCAGTATCCGGTCATTGGCCTCAGACCTTACCCACTATTCAGCTTTTTGCAGCACCCTTATTTTAAATAAGGCTGCCGTAGCTTATGGTAGGGGTCTCCATTTGACTGCACACAGCGGCCTTCTGCTGATCACCTTAGAATTAGATTTTTCACTACAATAAACCTGCAACAAAAATAAAATGGAAAAAAGAAAGTCACCTTTTTCTTTCTTCGCATCACTCGGTCGGGGGGTCTGCAATGGGATTTGCTTTGCTTTGTCAGCAGGACCATCCTTGCAATCTTCACCTTTAAAACCAGGACAGCACCTCCACTCCATTTCTGTGACCACTTTGTAGGAGGTTACATATCTAGGCCTGAAGTTTACTCTGTATCTGGAAGGCAGCATGAATAAATACTTTTAATATTTATTGTGAAGACAGAGAAATGCTGATTTCAGCAACACTGCAGCTGAATATAAAGACATCAAATTGTATTTTATTTCTGTCTTTATTATTGGAGTCATGTCATCTTCTGTATGTGTCAGTCTTTGATTACATGTTGGTCTTCATGAATTTGGCACCATTTCTTAATTCAGTCTTCCTACTGCAATAGCATTTTAAACTCAATCTGGATCAGGGAGTTTGGCAAACACTTCAGGTAGACAGGCAGATTACCTATTGTTCAGTATTGTTGATACTAAGGGGGAGTTGACATCTATTTTACCACTGTTTTTTTTTTGTTTTTTTTTTTTACTCTTCATTGATTTTCTATTGATAGTTATTTTTTCCCCAAGCAAATTATTTGTGCTTTTGACCATACATCTATTGTAACACAACTTGCAAAAATTCATTAAAACCACATTATTGGCATAGGACTACTGAAAATTTGGTAGTTTACTTGGCATCCATTTAGAAAGCATTACAAGTAATTAGAACCTGAAAACAAAACATTTCTATATTGGCTATAGGAGATCTATATAGCAGTGAAGATTAGGATAAAAATGTGATAAGGGATCTAGACTGAGTTTTTAAACATGTCACAATGTAAAATGTTCAGGTCATTTCCCTTTATGGTTAGATTACTAGCCAAAACTCAACAGTTTCCATAAATGTCCCCGATGTAAGTAATTACAACAAAATATTTGTTGACCATCCTGTTGAACTTACTTCCTTTATTTATGCCATTACAAGTTAGGAAAATATTCTGGTGATCAAAAGATGGCTTGCAGGGGTTTAGATTATATTTGAGATCTGCACTGCCATTTGCCAATGTTTTACTTTTCTGAAGATGGCAAAAAAAACCTTGTGAATTCTTCCATTGAAATATAACAAAAGGGATAATAAGAGATACAATAATAAAAACCGTATAACCAATTGTGTCCAATAGCAACCAAACAAAACAGGAAATAAAACATAAAAAATTTGACCACTGGGAGAGGAAATATAACCTAAGAATAAACTGAAAAAGGACTCAAAATTCCTAGTATAAAAGGCCTGTCCACATAAACAAACATAACATTAGCTTTGTCAATAGAACTTAAAAAGGAAAGGAAAATGTTTACCTCTATTTCAGCTCTAGGGCGAAAAACATTCTCCTAAGGAAAGCACCATTACAGTCTTATAGGCCATGCTTTCTCCATTAGAAATTTCAATATTTAAATAAGCTCTAGGCATATGAGCTACATCTGTAGCGCCACCTATTGGTGGTAGCATTCCTCCAGTCACATCCTACCCATTAAGGAGCCACTTCCTTAAGGAAGAGGTGTTCATCAACAGATAGTTGTTTCGGGGTCCTTGCTATTCAAAGACTCTGAACACGTAAAAGGATGATTCCACTGATAAAACCCAATCATTTCTAGATGCAGATAGCTGTGATGGTAACTATAAAGGAATATGCTTTGGTAAGCAGGTCTTCTATGTGCAGTTATTTCACATTAATAATTCCTTCACACCACATTTGCTATTGCTGCTATTAAAATTCANTTTTTATTAATTAAATAGGCCTCACACTACAGGATGTTTTTGTAAATAAACATTCTGTTCTATTTCACTTTGTACAACAGAAATCATGTTAAAGTGTATACAACCTAGTTTCCTCTCATGGGGAAAAGTGCAATGACACTGCGGATGTTAAGGAAGAATGCTGTCAAAATGGGTAAAACATGAGCAGCAACTATTATTCATCTTAAAATAAAGATACGACTGCAGTTTATTTCTGGAAAAGTTCAAAACAATAGTATTTCAGGGAAAATCACGATTGCTCAGACACAAAAAAGTGGCACATAACAATACACATCAAGCTGGCTATATCCTTATACAAGACATTGCATTGATTTCTATATTCTAATATAAGATGGGTCATTAAAAACATGGCTGTTTATTTATAGTCTATGCACTGGAAATATACTATTTATATAAATATTGGCTTACAAAGTAATATTATATTCAGATAAAGTGGAATTATGCTGTGCATTTAGTAGATCACTTACCTGAAGTATATCACTCTCATGAATAAGCCCTTTAACAAATACCGTCCTACTTATCCATCTTCATCTACTTTGTCAATGACCCAGCACAGAGGTAGGCAAAGTGCGGCTCTCCAGGAGTTGTCCCAGCATGCCTTGCCAGCTATCAACTATGTCTATGCAGGTCAAGCATGCTGGCATGTGTAGTTTGATAACACCTGGAGAGTGGCACTTTGCCTACCCCTGACCCAGCACATTGTTATGACATGGATTACCTCCATCCACTGCTGCCTCCAGGACTTGACTAGAGCTGCAATTCATGTGGAATCACCTCTAGTGCTCTATTTGGTTAGCCTCTACCCTTCAAGCATATACTTAATGTCCACATGTATGCTATGTAACCCTGTTCCCAATGCCTTTGCTCTTTTCACCCCCATCACATCACTACTACATGCTTCCCCATTTGTCTCTCCCTGCCTTTATATGTAAGGCTCATTCCTAGCATTCTCCCTTTACTATTGATCTATAGATTTTCTTTCCCTTTGCAGCATCTACTTTCTTAACCTTAGGTATTCTTGCCTACTAATCCACGTCCAAGGTGGAACATGTATGCTGTATGGTGTAGTCCAGACCAATACAATTCAAAGGAAATGTTCTTAATAAATAATAATAGCTAATAGAATAATAATAATACTACAAGTCTATGACCCTACTAGAGAGGCTGTATATGCTGAATGGTTAGAATAAATTCGAGTTTAATAATACCATTCCTGATAGGGCTGGGAACCATGCTTTCTTTGTCTTGGTTTAATGAACACATGATTTAGGGTCTATATAATTACCCTCAGATACTAATAGCTGGATAGGATTGGAGAATGAGGTGTTGAAATAGTATATAGCAGTGAATCATCAATTTCTCCAGACACAAGTTGGAAACGTTTTGAAGAAATAAAATATATTTGTATCCGTCTCGCCAAAATGTCTTTATTATATGACTGTACTTTATATTTATCACATCTTTATACTGATGATACAGTTCCAAGATTTCTAGCCCAAGCTTTGTAATAGAAGCACATGCTGTGCATCTGAGGGCTAGGACATTCCCAGCCACCCTCACTTACCCCTGAAACATCCCTACATTGACACACACACACATTCCTGCCAGTGAAATATGTGGCTGGAATGGGCGTATTCCCGTGGCTGGAGTAGGTGTATTCCCATGATCCTTATGTGCTTTTGCAGACATCGAAACTGATAGCATTCAAACCACTTGGTTTCATTTGATTTAAAATATACAAAAGAAATAATTTGAAAAAATAAAAGAAGAAGGATAAAAAGTCCACACAGAATCCCATACAAAGAGTTTTATGTGCTTCTTAGAATGGAATTTAAGTTGTTCAGTCAGGGAAATATTGCCTGTCATACCATGGATCCTATGTAATGCTTACATCTGGAACATATTTGCTGTCCTGTATTTTAAGTATATAGTTTTTGGAAAAATATATCCAATTAATCAGAATTGTTTTTCATTCGCCTTATGATTTCCTCTTTCACTACACAACCGATGACTTTCTAACATCATCAGAATAACAGTATGAAATGGCCATGGTGCCACATTACAAGGAGACTGTAAAGAGCCACAGGACATACAAATGCACAGTGCCAACATTTGCAAATGGATATGGAGAGTGCCACAGTACTATCAAAGAATTGCTCCAAAGGGGCGTCTCCTGTACCAACGAAGGGGTGTGTCTAGTAAATAGCTCCACCCATGAGGCATGTCTGGCATATCCAGAAAAACCATTACTGAGAATGTGAGATCTTCTTCATCTTTATAAAAACAGGACATCATTTCCTAATTTTGTAATTATCATAATACACCGATTTCTTACAGTAAATCAGCATCAGGGAGATCACCCGCACTTCAGGGAGTCTCTCCGACAATCAAATGTACCATACAGGTAATAGAGTTATGTTATTGTGTATAAAATGTAACTATGGTGGGTGCAATGGGTGCTACTGCTATGGGGCCCGGCCGCTATGGGAAGCCCCATAGCATCCCACCACCAATCACTGTCACACTCACTGCGATCCCATCCCTAGCTTTTGCTTTGCATCACGCCGCAAGGACTATATCCCTGCAGTTCAATGTGGAGCCTGCAGGGGGAGAGCCTCTGACTGAGCTGCAGGGGGAGCGCCTGTGACTGAGCTGCAGGGGGAGCGCCTGTGACTGAGCTGCAGGGGGAGCACCTGTGACTGAGCTGCAGGGGGAGCGCCTGTGACTGAGCTGCAGGGGGAGCGCCTGTGACTGAGCTGCAGGGGGAGCGCCTGTGAC
>JABWIB010000858.1:13615-26738 GCA_016617825.1 Platyplectrum ornatum | reverse complement strand
TCAATGTAGTTTATGCTCCTCCGAGAGCTGGGACCAGAGTTCCGGGTATTCTCCTCAAATAAAAATATATATACAATATAGTGCACACTGTAGATCACCACCACATCTATATATTTGGTTTTACTCACTGAATATTTTCTTGCTAGTAGGCTTGTCAGTAGTATCTTTGTATCGCCGGCTTGCACCCCATATATGTATGGTCTGAAGTTCTCCTTTATTCCACTGGGGACCGGTATGTGATGGACAGTCTTTCGTAGACGGAGACGAAATCTCCCCAAAATATAATTGAATACCGTGTGTGAAAACAATGAAATCTAGTGCAGATCGTATGGTTTAAAAAATATACAAGTGATGAATTATTCTCTCATTTAAACTACTTGGTTTATGGCATATCAGATGTTATTCACTGGCTTAGAGAAGCGGACACTGCTTGTGGATGTTCACGGTATCCAAAAATTGTGTATACTCCTTTTTGTAAGGGCCCTATAACCCTTATTGCACAGAATGGGGGGGGGGCAATATACTTGCAATAAAAAAGACTTTATTAAAAAAGAAAATTTGGTATCTAAAACAATTATTTAAAAGCATAAAATGACAAGGCAGGAAAGTAGCAAAACATCCAAATAACAGATGGAATAAATATGGGCCCAGTCAGGGGTGAGATGCACAATGCTATCTGGTAGAGATGGAAAATAGAACCTGCTCAGCCACACACTTCCAACATGTTTCGGTACTGGCGTACCTTTCTCAAGGATGTGACATCCTTGAGAAAGGTACGCCAGTACTGAAACGCGTCGGTTGGTGGTACCATGCTCCCTATGCTAATAATTCTAGGGGGGTCTCCATACTAATTCGTAGGCATGTGGAATTCTCTTTGGAACGGGTCCAAATTGACCCATATGGCTGTTTTGTGTTCCTCCAGGCTGTCATTTACTCCCTCCCTTAAATGTCCTGGGGGTTTATATTCCCCCTCCTTACAATACCGATGTTCTTGGCCGGGCTGCCTCCTTTGTGTCCCAGTCTCCCGACACTGAGGTGGTGTGCTGGGGGGTTTTAATAACATTCTCGACCTGTCCCTCGACCGGTGGCATGAGCAACCTACGACTGTGCTGAATTTTGCTATCTCCATCGCTTTCCCCTTGGGTTGACAGTGTGTGGTACCTCCCCTTGTCTGATATGGTCGATATCTCGATATGGTCTCCCTCCTCGCACTTTCTCCTCAGTCTGTGGCCTTGTTGGATGCACTTTCACTGTGGCGGAGTTCAAGACGGCTCTCGGCTCTCTTCCCAATCATAAAGCCCCCAGGGTGCATGGCATTCCCTGTGAAGTTTTTAAACAGTTTCCCCAATTTTTTGCGCCGCAACTTCTGTATTACTTTAATCACTTCCTAGTAGAGGGTACCCTGCCGCCATCCATTTCTGAGGTGTTGATAGTTATGATCCCAAAGTCGGACAAAGACCCGCTCCTTCCGGAGTCCTACCGCCCTATCTCCCTGCTTGGACGTCAAGATCCTGGCTAAATTACTGGCTACCCTGTTAAACCCGGTTATCACCCAGGTGGTCCACCTGGACCAGACAGGCTTTATGCCTGTCAAATCCACTGCAATTAACTCGCGACAGCTGTTTAGCCATATTCAACTTACTGATCCGGGTTTGTCTGAGGCGGCTGTCCTGTCCCTGGATGCAGCTAAGGCTTTTGATTCCGTGGATCAATACCGTTATTCGCTGGGTTCAGCTTCTTTATTCAGCACCAGCAGGTCAGGTTTGTGTTAATGGGTACACCTCTGCACCCTTTACCCTGGGGAGGGGTACACGGCAGGGCTGTCCCTTGTCCCTGGCATTATTCGCCTTGGCTATTGAGCCTCTGGCTTGTATCATTCGTTCTCATCCTGATATACTGGGGCTACCGGCTGGAGAGTCTATGGATACTATCACTCTCTATGCCTATGATATTGTGCTTTTTTAAGAGATGCTGGACGGGCAATGGACAGCCTTCTGCATACGGTGAATCCTTTATATGGGCGGCTCTGAAGCCTAAGCTGAAAATTGCCACTCTCTGTCGGGCTAAGGCTGAGGGGGCACTGGCGCTACCTAATTTCCGTAACCATTATATTGCTTCCCAATTGGTTCACCAACTCTTCTGGATTCAGCCTGGCGGGAGGGTGGGTCTTGTTCATGCTCTGGTGTACCCTCATCTTACTCCTTTACAAGACTTATTAACAGGCAAGCCCCTGAAGGCCTCCTGCCCTATTGTCCGACAAGCCATGAAAATCTGGAACCTGGTAGACCAGTTTCTGGGGAGGGCTGGATGGGACCCTGGAATTGCCACTCTGGCACAACAAGGCTTTCTCGGAGCTCTACTCCCTTAGTTCCCACTCTTGTCTGTGCTCTATAGGTCAGCTGTATGATACTGGTGGTCTGAAAAGTTTTGCGCAGCTGCAGGAGGACTTCCACTTTCCCCAGTCCCACTTCTCTGCCTATTGTTTTGGCCCTGTATCTCTGTTTGACATTGGATCTCCACACTGCTTTGTGAGCGCAGCAAAACCAGAGGTCTGGTCCACTGTAAGTAAAATCCCTCTCTGTATGTTTAGAGCCCATCACTGAAGGTGCAACTTCATTAAGCTGCCTTGGCATGCACTGACAATACCGCCAATGGTCTGGATTCAGACCTACGCTATGAATGTATTGGAGTTTTGAGAGATCTTGTAAGCCATTGTAAGCCAATGGAGATGTTGCAGAACTTGGGAATGTATGTTAAACTACAGTACAGTAAGGGCTGGGATACACCCTGCAGGAAAACCGTACCACCCACCTCGCAGATGTACATTAATCTTCCTGCCCCAGAGCTGAAAATTGTTCCATTACAGAACACTGGATCTGCCTGATCCATTTCCTTAATGAAGGGCCGGATCCCTCTTCCACAGCCTGGATTGGAAACTGGTCGCAAAACAGAGTGCGAATGCGCTACATAAACTGCTTAAAAAATTACATTTTTGAGTTTATATTCAGAAATGAATTGGACATTCATGGGAAATGTGGAAAAAGTTGTTAGACAGTGAATTTTTGACCTTTTGGTATATAGTAATATACTTTTATGTAGCTTAAAGGGCTAATAATATCAATAATAATAATAAAAAATAATATGCTCTGTTATACTATGCTACATAATATGGAAATCCTCCATAAAGGATGTAATAGTGCTATACTAATAAGACAAATCATTTAAAGGGAAACTCAAGTTAAATTGTTCTTTGGAACCCACTCACCCCCATAGCCTCATGTAAAAGTCTGTGCAATCAGCAGTGTTTAAACAGTAATTTCTTCCAGTTGTCAGTGCTGGCAAAGCAACGCTGTAGCACTAACAAGGATAGACATGCATCAGCGTGAATACTACATTGAACCTACATAACATGGGTTTCTGTGGGGCAGAATGGATGGCTCAGTGGGTAGCAATGATGGGGAGTTTGTATGTTCTTGCTGTGTCTGCGTAAACTACCATGCATAGTCATTTTACAAATTGTGTTAGACATCATAGTAGTAAATTTACCAAATTTACTAGCATAGAAAAATTCCTCATCCATGCTGCTGATACCCAGTTGACTAAACGGCCCGGGTTGACTGAACTGCACAGGTAGTACTCTCAGTGTGAACAGGCGCCGAATTAACTACACGGGCAGCGTTGCCCGACTATACTACCTGGACCAAATGCAGAGTGAAACCATGCTTTTTGAATTACTTTTTTTAAAATAATTTTTGTTTATTTTTTAATTCTATTTTTATACATTATACATTATTTTTATACATTTTTTTTTATCATTGATTTCATGTATTTAATTTTTATACAGCCATGCACGGCTGTATGATGAGGTTGAATCTCATGTTTCACCTAACTACCCTGGTTCAGTTTCAGGGTTCAATTCAGACTGAATTAGGGTAGTCATTGTGAACGGGGTATTGGAGACTAATCTTCCTGTAAATTAAAATGCAGGAAGATTGTTTGAAAAAATTGAATGAGTAATGTAAAATGTACAGATATTATAAATGATTAGGGTTAGCAGAATGATGAATGGGTTTACTTTTTACAGATAGGTGCTTTATAAATGTGCAAACTGTATATCAAAATGAATTTTATAAAAACAACTACATCATATACAGTAAAAACACTGAAAACAGAATGCATAGGTCTGTGCTTCCAATTAATTCCAAAAATAAAAAGTAAAATACTGACATAATAAAATTTCAAGTACAGAGATAATTTACTGTAAGGCAGTCTCAATGATTGTCACCATTGGTGGTTATTTTAAAAGATACTGGAAACAGTAGTATTGCTGACACAACAGCAAAACTGGGTAATAACAAAAGAAAGGATCCGAAGATCCGGTGCTGGATTCAGTCGCAAAGAGATGCAAAGAGACAACGCCCCCTCATCTGTGTAGATTTACACTGCCAGACCTAAATCTACTATAATACGCGATTGGAAGTGGGGATGTTGCTCATAGCAACCAATCAGATTAAAGCCCTGTTTGAATTTACATTCTGGAGAATGTGAATGTGTCGAATTGGATTGGTTGCTATGATTTGGGATGCTAATAGCCCCACTTTTCTAATCTGCTGGATACAGCAGAGAGTGTTTAGTTCACCCTCGCTGTACATTTTACATACTTATACCAGAGTTGCCGACTCTCCCAGAATGTTTTTCTGTGTAGGTTTATTGTTAGGTAAGGTTATGGAGGTTTCCCTGGAGAAGTTTGATGACATCAGTTTTGGATTATGTTGCATGTAGTGTCATTCTGTTGAACATCAGTGTCATGCTGTTTAACATCAGTGCAGCCCGGAAGTGAGGGGCTGTGGAAGCTGTTAGAGAAGTCAAATACAATAACATTTTGGGGCAATAAGAACTTTTAACTAGATCTGATCTGTGGACTGCTGCTTGAAATGGGAGATATTGGATATTTAAATGTTTTTGTGAGAAAATATAAAAGAATGATGATTTCCGATGAACTAACAATGAAAAGCAGCAGTATGGTCCAGTATTCAGTATATATGGTATGGTAAAAAAAATTTGCTACAAAAAAGGTCATTTATTCCACAGACACTAATTGTATTTCAACTATCATATCCTAGAAATGAATACAGAAAGAGATAGATGTGCATAATGGTTTTATTAAATAGTGTATAAGAGTACACTTTTATTAAAATGTGCAATAAAGTCCTAGCTAACGGTGTGGGTTGCTAGTTGCCACAATGTCTTGAGACCTTTTGGCATCCTTGCAAGTGTAAGCAGCAGAATGCATTATTTTAGTCTGACCAAATAAATGGTTCTGCTTTAATCTTGGTATTAATCTTGTATTTACCTGTATTTAGTTTATATGTTCTCCCATGTCTGCATGGGATACCTCTGGGTGCTCCGATTTCCTCCCACACCCCAAAAAACATACCGGTAGGTTAATTGGCAGCTGACTAAATTATCCCTTATTGTAATTGCCCCTATGTATCAAATCCTCAATCTCCTGAATAATGTAAGCTTGCAGGCAGAACCCCTCTTCCCCACCCATTCTGTCTTTCTGGATTCCCCATGCTACAGCGTTGCGGACATATTGTAGCGCCTAATATATAAGCATTATTATTAATAATAATAATAATTCAGTATATTTGTACATATTGAAACTTTCTTCAGCTTAAAGTAATTAAAAAAGCACTATCAATATATACGGTATATGCTGTGGTGTGTAAATTTGTCTGAGCACTGATATAGGTTACACTTTGTTATTTTTTAGATGGGAAATTGACAGTGTACTCTCATTCTTCAAGCTCTAAGGCAGCTGCTGTTAACCATCACGGTATACATTGAAAGACATGGGAATGCAAGGACTGAGAATTATTTCTCTCACACAAGGGGTGACATTGACTGGATGCTGCCTCTCTGGTGTAGGTCTGAGCCTTTCTCACTGGTGTAGGTCTTTTTCCTCTATTCTCTGCCTGTTCATGGACATACTGTATGAAGCATGTTTATCCCTTGGTTAATGATCCCTTGTGATTTAGGTTCTAGTCTAAATTTGAAAGCCAACCCTTTGCATAGTTCAGAAGCAGCAATACAAACTGTTTCTTTCCATAATGTTTCTATTGTTATATATATAAATATATATGTATATATATATATATATATATATATATATAAAATATATATAAGTTCTATCACTGATTTATATTTTAACTCTGGAAGATAACATTTTAAAAGTACATAGTACTACTGTGAATTGCTTAATTACCCAGTGGTTTCCAGCCTCAGGCGGCAATTTCAATAAATGTGTTCATTACATTGTGTAAATGGTCCTATGTTTATGAACATGGACAATTTAGGGTCATAGCCAATCCAATCCCTGAGCAAGATATTTGGAGATATATGCAAGGGCAGACATCCTTGTGTTCACATTGCAACCAGTCCTCTCCATTTACTTTTTGATCATGGAAATTTCTGGAAGTACAGAAGTCTTGAGGGATACGAAGAGGAAGGTTCCTCTTTTATCTACAGTTCCCTCTGGTACCGTATGAGCCCTATATTGTAAATTAGAACGCCTACTTGTGAACGCACACCACCCACTCTGTAATAAGTCTGAATAGATCAGAATGTGTTACAATCAGTTAGCATGTATTTTCACACACACAACCAGTAATGAAGTCTGGATCTGGCTTATAGTCAGCAGTCAAGGAATTTGGGCATGGCTTCTGTACAACAAGGGTTAATAACTACTATTTTCTATGTTTACGCAACCCAATGGAAGCATGGTTAAGTCCTAAATCAAATAGTTTACATATGGCTATGTTTATATTGCATCAATGCTCGTAGAGAAGGAAAACATCAGCGACATTAGCCACATGTAACACTCATTGCGTAACAGAAGCTGCTGCTGTGTAGTTGCACAATTACAGATGGGTATTAAAGAAGTATTAAAAAGGGGTATTTCTGAGCATGGCACCAGACTGACAATCTGCTCCGTAAACTTAACAACCAATCAGCTATTAGCTTTCATCTATCTGACTAGATGTTATTATGGTAGTTTTAAATGTTAGAGACTTTTACCAGACAACTGGGAACTTCCACTTTTCCAGGTCCCTGTGATGGCATGTAGATAAAAATCTATTGACAGCTGATTTTTTGTTGTTGCTGTGACGTCTTACTCTGGTCAATACTGTAATAGTATTATGCTGCAGAGGTTACCATACTCTACTCCTGTGGTTTTCCACACTTTCTCAGTCAGGCACCCGTAGGGTCTCAATCATTTTTTAAGGCAACCCTAAGACAAAATAATTCCCATTTTTAGGTTTTTGAGTGTAAATAGAGTAATAACTACAGCATTGAGGTAAAGACAGAAATACTTCAGGTTGATATCATATCTTGTGTTGCTCCTAAACAGAATGTAAAATAGTAACACGACACTGCATCGGAAAGAACATTCCGCGACACCTCAATGAGAGTCGCGCCACCCTAGGAAGCCTAGGCGCACAGGTTGGGAACCACTGCTCCAGTCAGTGTAAATTATGTCTGGTAGAAAAGGGTAAATAGCCAGGAATTTACCAGGGTTTTGGTGGAAAAGGGGTATTAGTTAACCATAAAAATAGTAATGTACACTAATCTCTCCTATTTCTCTATATACCAAGTTCTGGTATTACCGTCTTTGATGACTGTTTCCTACACCTAGGTGCGCCACTTGAAAGGCGGGCTGGGTTGTGTCCATCGGTCTAGGTTGCAGCCACAGATATATGATGATGCCTTTTCCACTGGTATTATAATAAAGGGAATAATTTGAGCACAATTAAGTTGAATTAAATACTGTTACATACTATATGCCTTATAATAAAGCGTATTATTATGCCTTAATTGTGCTGAAGAAATCCTTCATAATAAGGCTGTGTATTCGCCTTGAATATAGAATTTTATGATATTACAAAAACATTTAGTGAATGGATGGGGAAACATGTTATGAGGTACCTAGCAGAGACATGACACCTAAATATGGTCCTGGGAATGTTAAAGTTTTACAGTCAGAGCAATAGGTGAATTAGTAGTTTGTCATTATAACACATTAAAGTGATTTAAATGCTGAACATACTAGTTGTAAACTGTTTGCATAAACTTATCTATAAAGATAATAAGATAACATTGGAACTTGCTCAAAGTAAAAAGTCTTAGCACTACCAGTATCTGCAGGTTCCCTCATACAGTTCAATAATAATAATATAAAAAACTGAAATGGCCCGAGGCAAAGGGTCTACATATGATAGTGGCTCTAATATCTCACAACGAGGAAGGGAAGAATATTCCCTTTTTATAGTAAACATGTGATAAGTCATGATATTCACATACTTTTCTCAGAATAAACGACTTTTAATGTAACCAATGGACATTACATGTGATAAGACTGCAGAGAAACTCATGGATCACATGGATAGCATGTAAAAGAAACCTTGCGAGAGGACATCTTGTCATGTAACAGGGTTTCTTATCTCTATTCCTCGAGGAATTGACAGCTTTCCAATCTCTTCAGGTGAAGTATGACAACATATGACATCATTATCACACATGGTTCTTGACTCAGGCTATAATTGATGTATCCAGTAATTACTATACATCTGCTGTACTGACATTTGGATAACATGGCCTGTTTGTGCTCCCAGAAATAATAAACACTGGCTCACAGCATAGAGCCACATTTGAAGGAAAAAAACATATTGTTACAATAATTTGCTCTTTAAGGATATTTAAAGGTTAACAACAGGAATGTTGCCTGTAAGTCTGCAGGCATTATACAGGGTGTTCCAAAAGTATCTTTACAAAGTGGACACTCCATCAAACCTAAACAAATACAGATAGCGGAGTTCAGTTCTGTGTATATGTAGCAGCAACGCATAAAATTTTATTTGTACTAAGCCGGTTGTTTGTTACTTTCAGGTACGACCAGAACTGGTGGTGGATACCGCACATGAAAAGGCCCAGTGTCAGGGGCGGGCTGGCCCAGATGGCAGGGTGGCAAATGCTACCTGGGCTGTTCTGCCATCTGTGTGTTGAGGGCCGCGGATGCACACACTTGTATGCTGTCCGGTGTGTGCGTCTGTGGTCTGTGTCCGTCAGTGAATGATGGGGGTGTGTGCCTATGAATGTCACTTCCGGCTGCATGCTCTGGTCTGCGTTCAATAGGTGTGCTTGTAAACAGGAGCAAATTTTTTTAGGGGGAAGGGGCAAAATGGCAAGGACTACTATAAGCCCTGTTCTCAGTACTAAACAGCACTTTGAATTCAGCCTGTATTCATCACCTATTCAGTGGCAAACACAGAGATGAGTGGGGTTGATCCGAGTCTTGAGTCAAGTGCCTGATCCACACTGGGCCAGAACACTCAATTTTGTTGCATAATTTAATTTAACAATATAACATTATGTTCTGTATGGGCCACTGCTGTCATCTTGCCCTCCAGGCCAAAATTTTCCAGCCAGCCTCTGCCCATTGTGTTGCCTGATTCATAGAGACAAAGCCAACTCTACAATGTGTGTGCAACCATAGGTGCTCATGAGGTGCTCCTCTAGCTTCACACCAAACTTGTGATCTCACTGTTCATTATGCAATAAACCGATAAGATCATTCTGTAACACCCTGTATATCTTACATTTCCATGACCAGAATGCCAAAGGAAAGACTTTGTATATATTAATAACTATATATTTCACTACGTAAGCTGTAGTTCAAGCTTTGGAGGTTCCTCAAGCTAATCACAGAACAACGCTATTGGTTAATTTACAAAGCTATTTAGTATTTAGTTGTGTGTATGCGATACATATGAGAACTACAGTCTGCACATCATCATTTTGTAATTTACATTAAAGCAATACATGACAACATCATACAACACAACAACTGATACATGAAATAAAACCCCAAACAAATTGCTGACAGAGAGAGTGTTGACATGAGACAGAAGATAATAGAGATTCTACTCATGAGAACGTACAATCTCACACAAAGGAAACATTAGACGGGTTCTTGAAGCCAATATATGAAGTCATGCATGCTTACTCAGCTATTTTAAGGTCAGTTGAGGGAAAATAAGTTTAGCAAACAGACAATCTATAGGTAACTACTCAATAAAAAAAGAAACCATCCTGTAACAATGACTAAACTATGGAGAAACGTAATGTTTTGCTGTTTCACTATTTTACGAAATGCCTTTGGGATTTCACTGGGACTTATTAATTTCCTTAAAAATGTCCAGCTGTCTCCCTTTTCCTCCCCTCCTCATACTCACCTGAAAAGTCCATCCTGTCTTCATTTCCCAGTATTCACCTTTGTCACACACTCACTTCCGCTATCACAACAAAAACTTTTTAACTTTTAAGGGTTTTGTTTCTTTTTACTGCCTGGCGGAAGCCTCCTTCATCAATGCTGGAACATTCTGTCCCTGTCTAAAAACAGCTGATGTAATCTTAACAATTAAACAAATCGTCTAATTGGCGCATTTAATTCCCAGTGACTCATATATGAGACAACATTTTTAATGCCCGCGTGGGCCATATCAGCATTTCCGACTAATTAACAATAATTTCTGGAATGGTGTTCATTTTTTCTGTCCTCAAGCATTTAATAGGTTTATTGGTTTTAAACCTAAAAACAATAACATCAACTCTGTACATACTATATAGCATAATTACACAGCTCTGTCCAATTATCAAACAATGATGTTTTTATTGTGAACTGTCATAATTGAAACCTTAAAAAGGCCTGAACTGCTTCTCAGCAAAATCGCACGGACTGTACGTGTATTTAAAATGTTTTGAATTTAGAGATGATGTTTTGTAGCTGTTTTTTTTTTACCTCTCAATATTTTTACTACACACAAAATATACTTCATTTGCACATGTACATTGTAGCATTGTTTGTCCGGGTGGACAGTTGCACTATTCAATTAAAAATATTTGGGAAGTGAGTAACATGGGTAGAAAACATAATGTAGAAAGGAGCAACGAAGAAGTTAATTCTTGTCCTAAAACCATTTCAGCTGTATTAAATATCACAATCATGAGTGGCACCTTCTGGAATTCAATGTCATAATCAATTATCATCCCAATAGGGAGAAAGTGTATAAATGTCAAGGTCCAAGAAACAATATACAGAATAGACAGAGACAAAATGTAAAGAATGTAAAAGGAATGCATGCAAATTTACCATAACATGATATATAGCTTATAAGATGTGAAATGCAAGTAATAGAAAAAGTGCAATACAAAACTAGCAGGAGTCATAATACAATGGTTTACATGGTATTGTCCATTCATGACTTTACACTCGTAAGTTTGAATCTGGTCCAATAATCTGTATAATCAAGGTGGAATATTGGCTAAAATTCTGTCAGAAGGATGTTTCCCAATCATGTGTATTTGTATTGTAAATAGCAATATATAGATAATTAACAGACTGACCGCTTGACTGCTGACTCATTTGCTGTGAGGAATAATTCTTATTACACTACAGGTAAGTAAAACACAAACTTTTTCTTTACTTTTTTTTCTTTATTGTCATGTAGCATCTGTATTTGTTGGCAAACAAAAACGTTTTAATGTTTATGTTATTCATACCTTACATAAAAGAAAACAGACACTTTCAACCCTGTAATAATGTGGCAGGTAATCGCAGCGAATGCATACCAAATTAATGAGGATTTGAACGCAAATCGACAAACAAAATAGACTAAAATTGTGCTTGGTTTGAAAACGCCACATGTAATTGATGTTTTCTCCAGAATTATGGCATCAGTGATTGTATAAAATTAGGAGCTCCTAAAAAACAACTTAGATGACCATGACTGGTTCAAACACTTCTGAAGCATCATTTCACAAAACACTAAAAAGGATTGCGGAATAAGATGAATACTGTGTGATTGGAGGGATATGTGACGATTATCTTTCCAGTGTGTACCCTTAGTCCAGCAACACGCACACAGTGAAATTATATTTCTGCTTTTCTCTGTTCTTAAACTTTTCTTCTGGTTTAAAAGATGGATTATTAAAATAATCATTAGTTAACATACACGTTCTGCAATCCACAACAGATGGACAACAATGCAATCTAAATCATTCAGTATAATATTATTTAAATATAATATAATATAAGAAGAATTACACAATCGATTTCACTACTAAATCCATAACAGTATTCCTATTTTCACCCTGAAGATGTACCTCTTAAATTAATTTAGAGTCAGCTAATAACTGCTTGCAAAGGAGCTCAATTTAATTTGCAATCCAAATGTAAGAGTTCTGGAGGTATATTCACTAAGTGGTGAGAGTGCAGTGAGATTGAAAAGTGGGGATGTTGCCCATAGCAACCAATCAGATTCGAGTTCACATTCTCGACAGTGTGTAAAATGAAACTGAGAGCTTGAATATGATTGGTTGCTATGGGCAACATCCCAACATTCCAATCTCACTGCAATCTCGCCACTTAGTAAATATACCCCCTGAACTCAGACATCCTTATTCCTTACATACTACAGTGATATAAGTGATATAAATTATTATTTCATTCTGTGAAGATAACAGTATACGGTGAGAGGGAAAGCCTGCCCTTAAAGAGCAGCTCTACACGCTTCAAAACTGTGATCACTGAAAACACAGCATATATGGGTACATTCAAACCACACAACTTAAAACATAGAATATAAGGTATAATAGTGTTTCTATTGGGAGAAAAAAGAGAAAAAAAAAATGTTTGTATATCCTCTGAAAAATGTAAAAATTGTATGAATAAAAGTGATAATAAAGAGTACTTGTGCCCAGTGGTGTTTTTCTTATATCAGTAGATGCGGATAAACGAGTATTCTTATTCCTCAGTATTTTCTTAATTTTTCAAATCCTCGTAATGCATGTAAAGGAAAGAGAACACTGTATGGTGAAGTACGTCCCCAAAACATTCCCATATAAATATCCTCCTTATATTGCACTCACATTCCACTTTCTTGTGGTGCAGCACATAAACGGTCTCTTTACTTATGGACTTCCCACCAGGCATCTCCTCCTGTATTGCTTAGCATATATGTGGAAAAAAACACTATGGGGTATATTTACTAAGCAGGGAGAT